>VIYQ01000464.1:0-65660 GCA_009928355.1 Chlorella sp. CH2018
GGGGGGCAGTAGTGATGGATTGCCAGGGGCTGGGAGCTGCCAAGCCGCACAGCACAGCAGCGCATGCTGCCGGCCGAGCCCACGCGTGCTGGCTGACTTAGGACGGGCACCGGACCAGCAGCCATCCACAGTAATGGCCCCCGCACCTGCAGCTGGGATGGAGCCATGCGCCACGCTGCCCGCTCCGTCACCCAGCGGCAGCGCCTGCACGCACCGGGCCCGAGCGGTGGCGATCAGCTGTGGAAGTTGTGGCTGGCAGCTCAGCTTGGCAGCTGCCCACTGTGTCGCCCGGTCCATGACAAGCAGCCAGGCACGCATCTCACCGGATGGGGCTCCTGCCTTCCCAGCCGGCATCAGCAACCTGGCGCCAGCAGAACAGCTCAACACGGTTCAATGTGCGCAGTGGACGGATCAAGCACCCACCGGTAGCTCTTGCCCTTGAACTTGCAGTAGTACTCGGGTGCGGCCTCGCGGCCCTCGGGCGTGCGGCAGCCCAGGATACTCTCCACATTCTGCAGAGCAAGAGGAGTGGAACCCAGCCCAAGCGGATTTCACTTCCAGCTAGTCAAATGCACCAAACTGAACAGGCCGCCCAGGATGCTCTCCATTGCTGCATAGCCACGGCCACAAGCAGGCAGAGTTTGGTTCCATGGCTGCCTGCCGGTGGCGGCAGAATGTGCATTGAAACGGCGCCGTGCGCAGCTGCGCACGCGGCTCTGTGCAGTGTAGCACATGGCAATGGTCGGCCAGCACACAGCACAGAGAACAGTCCGGCTGCCAGTGCGACCGCTTACCTGCAGACCCTCCAGGCACAGCGTGCAACGCAGCTCTCCGCCCTCCTGCTCCTGCTGGGCAGCCAGGCAAATGGCGGCAGGGTGGGCACGCTGTCCAGGCAGGTGGGCAGGCAGGCTCAAAGAAATGCATGACCCTCTGCCATCACCAGATGGAGCCGCCCGCCCACCCTGCCACCTGCTTGAAACCCACAACCTTCCCCTGCCACGTGCCTGCATGCAGCCGGCGTGGCACAGCCCGCCGCAGGTTGCGCAGTAAGTGAGGTCTCTGGCCTGGCGTTTCTGCCGCCCATGCTTGCCCGCCACCGCCTGCCCGCACGTCTCGCACGTCTGTGTGCAGTCGGAGGGCAGGGAGGGTCGAGGTGATGAGGGCTGCGCAGTCAGCAGATCACATGCATGCTCTGAAACCGCAAGACCGAAAACGCTAGCATGTAATTGTCAGCCTAGCGATATGTCGGCCATGGCAACGCTGGTGAGCCCTGACAGCAGTTACACCGCCCAACTGCTCACCTGCTCTGCCAGGCAGGCTGGGCAGTACCAGGCGGCCAGCGGGGGCGCAGTCAGCGGCGGATCCAAGCAGTGCATGTGGAACCCACGGTCGCAGCCATCGCACAACAGCATGTCTCGCGCGCGGGCCTGTACGCATGGCATAGGATTGGTGTTGCTGTGGGTGTTGGGGAGCTGGGACACGAGCGCACGGACCTCCCGAAAAGCATGCAATGCACACAGTCCGGTGCGCAGCGCTCAGCAGCAGCGCGGCAATGTTGGCATTAGTGTAGCTGGACACACCTTGGAAGCGCAGATCTCGCAGGCTGTGTCCTCGTAGCCGTTGCGCTGCGCCTGCTCCGCGCGGTAAGCCTCCATCTGTGACGACAGAAAACCATGCGAGGTCGCGTCTCAACAGCGCTGCGCTGCTGGTGAGCAGCGGTCAAACTGGAGGCCTGGCTGGGGAGCGGCCTGCAGGACTGCAAGGCATTCTGCTGGCTGCCCATGATTGCTGCAATTAAGTCTGCTGGCTGTCACAGTAGCAGCCCCTCACCTTGAGCTCCAGCTCCTCTTGCTCCTCGGCGTAGCTCTTGACCTGCCAGAAATGACAGTGTGCATATTGGGGCGTAAGCGCTGAAGCCATGGGCAAGCAGCTGCTGGCTTGGGGACGCCCGTCTTGGCAGGGAAGCAAACTAAAGCCTCTGTTCAGCCATCAAAGTGTAGTACGCAAGCCTTTGTCCAGCCAGCAAACCGGCAAGCACCTTAGTGCGGTCGCGGCTGCCGCGGCGGGCGGGCTCCTCCTGCCGCGCAGCCCTGCCCCTGGGGCCGCCTGGCCGCCGGCCGCGGCCTGCAGGACGGTCGAGCAAACAGGAATGCAGTGTGTCGCAGGCGCGCCCACCAAAAGCTTTCCAGCTGTTCTTGCCGACTGCAGCTGTGCACGCAGCATGCACCCGCCTGGTCAGGGCTCAGGTGTTAAACTCTACCAGCCTGCAGGCTGAGGATCAGCCCCAGTTCACCAATCCCTCAATCCCACTCACCGTAAGCCTCAAAGTCGTCCAGCTCGTCGTCCGAGCCGCCGCCCTCGCTGTCGTCAGCGTAGCGAATGCCCCCCTCATCCTCGTTGCCGTCTTCGGCCATGAAATCACTGCCCTCGTCAGACTCCATGCTGCAACAGAAGAATGGCAGTGTCCAGCAGATGAAGGCAGGTGAGCAAACACAGCACTGGTAGCAACGTGCAGGCTTGGTTTTTCCGCCCTGCGGGTCGCAAACATCACAACAAGGAGTGGCACTCAAAACAATCTGGGGCTCGGCCAATCAGAGCTGCTCACTCTGATCCGCCGCCGCGTGCCCGCGCCACGATTTCACGCTGCCAGGCCTCGGTGAAGTGATCCTGGTCGTACCTGCAGAAAAAGTGAGCAACCGACTGATTCACGGCTCAACGCTTCCGCTGCCTCTTCGGATGCCAGGCACAGGCCAGGAGCCATGCCTGCTCACCTCTGCACCGGCTCGCAGCCTGTCCACACCACAGGCCCCAATAGTGCTTGCTCCATACAGCCCCAGACCCAGCACACCTGACGCGCTTGTCGGCGTTGCGCCCGCTGCGCCGCACCGGCTGCAGGTCCAGCCCGCCCCGCTTGCTGCCAGCCAGCCGGCTGCTGCTGCCGCCCAGGCCCACCAGCCGGCTGCCGCCTGCCAGCCGGCTGCTGCCTCCCAGCCCGCCCAGGCGGCCGGGGGGCTTGACCTTTCCAGCACGAAGGCTGTCCAGCTCTGCCTGCCTGCATGGTACGCGCCAGGGCAGCAGGAGGCAGGGTTGAACAATAAACGTTAACACTCCAGCAGCTGTCGGTGGGCGCTGTGCGACGAGTGAAAAGCAGTAGAAAGCAGCGGGGGCACCTGTCAGCTGAGCAGGGACTGTAAGAAAAAACAAGCCGCGCCCTCGCGCGCAATTCACACCCCGCATGCTTCTGCTCATGCAGGTCTAGGCACAGGTACACTTCCACAAGGCAAAAAGATATGCTTCCACCAGGAGGTAACAGATTACCTGGCGGCGCTGGGGCGGGTGTAAAAGTTGGCGGGCTTGACTGCTGGCACGTGGCCCAGCACGGAATGGGCGGGGCAGCTGAGCTCCCAAGAGTCTGCAACCCAGCCGTTGCAGCAAATTGGGGCAGAACTGTGAGGTGGCGGTTGCAGCACCGCAAGCATACACAGATCGCGAGGTGGCAAGGCATGGCAGGCGCTATCTGTGCACAGCACACCCTTTTTGCCCCGCCACTCACCGGGGTTGACCTTGCAGGCGGCGGCGCAGTGCAGGTGGAAGCGCTTGCGGCACTGCTGCGCGCAGCACTTGGCGGTGGCGCCACCCTGGCCGCACTCTGCACACTTCTTCTCCAGTGTGGCCTTGATGGCAGGGACAACAGACTGCTGGAAGGCGCCTGCCATGGGTTGTACACAGCAACACGTTCACTAGGCCAGGCACGGTGGAGGCAAACAGCAGCGAAACAGAGGCAAGGCTGAGGCAGGCAGGGGAGATATGATAGGAAGCCCACGCTCAGCTCGCGGCGCGGCTCCTGCATCAAACCACCAACCTGCCCCGGCATCCACGCACCTGGCACCTTGCTGCCCAGGTCGTTCTGGCCCACGTAAAACAGCGCCCGGTCGTCGTTGTAGGCAGCACACCTGCGCGATGTGGCAGGGAAACGCGTGCGCGTGCAGTTGATGACTGCAGCGGCGGCGCTGCAGCTCCCACAACAGACGCCCCACGAACCATGCCAGCGCGCATGGAAGCGCCGATTTCCAACCCCAGCCACACAGCACCCACCTTGACCTGTGCCCTCAACCCCACTCACCTGCGGTGCAGCACCCACTCCCGGTAGTAGATGCCTTTAAACTCTGCCTGCTCCCGCTCATTGTACTGCTCCTCGTCCACTGGATCGTCATCCAGCAGCACCGCCAGCTGGCACAGCGCGCAGCGCGGCCCGTTGGCCCCCGGCGGCGGCCGCAGCACGTGCCGGCGCCGCGGCGGCGCCGCGCCTGCCGTCTCCAGCTGCTGCTGCTGCTGCTGGCGCGGCGGCTGCGCGCCGTCCTGTGGGCGCTGCCGGCCGCCTGGCTGCTCCTCACTCTCCGCTTGCACCTCCTCTTCCTCCTCTGCCTGCTCGGTGTCGGAAATGGCGATGACTTCTGGCTCAGATTCGGAGCCAGCCTCTGCCTCTGCCTGCTGCTGCTGCCGCTGCCCGCCAGCCGCCAGCCGCCGCTCACGCCGCTGTGCCGCAGTGGTGCCTGGGCGGCGGGTGCCACCAGTGGCAGCCTCCCCGCCGCCGCCGCCGCCGTCGAAGCGGGCCTTGGGCTGCTGCTGCTGCCGCCGCTCCAGCACTGATTTGAACTGCTGGTACTGCGGCAGGTCCTCTGCTATGCTGCGCTCGTCCAGGAAGCACAGCTCGTTGATCTGCAAGTGGGAGGGAAACAAACACACAGCAGTGGATGGAGCGCACAGAAAGGGGAGGAGATGGCAGCCAAGTGCTGCAGCTCGCAGGCACAGCAGCAAGGCCCGCCGTGCTGCCTTGCAGTGTGCAGTGAACAGCCGCCGCAGCACACAGGCAGCCCAGGCAGGGTGTGGCGGACGGACAAGAGGGAAAACGCAGCAGCGGCGACGCAGCGGCAGCAGCTGAATGCAGACACACCTGTAGCTGGGCGGTCTTGCCTTCATCCTTTGTGTCCAGCCACCGCACCGTGAAGCTGCAGGCAAGCAGCAACGGTGTGTTCGGCACGCAAGGCAGGGTTGGCGGTTGTGTATGGCAGCAGCGAGCAGCATGAGGGCCTCAGCAACAATTCGCAATGCGCGCCACACCCAGAGCAGCAAATGCAACACTCCGCCCCCACCGCCGCACAACTACCGAGCCACCCCCACCTGCAGTGGCACTTGTCCCGCGGGTGCTTGGCCACCTTCTTGCCCACAATCTCGCCATCCACCCAGATGGCCTCGTGCGCGGACTTCTTGAAACCCGTGACCCGCAGGCCGGGCACCAGCTGCAGGCAGGCGGGGAGGGGTGAAACAAGCGGGTTTGGGGGCTGAGCGCTGCACGCTGCAATGCGTGGAGGCCGCGCCCAGCGGGCACCCACAAAAAGCTCCCAGCTGTTGCCCTCCCCTGAGCATGCTTGCAAGCTGGCTGCGGCGGGGGAATCCACTGCACATTCCGTGCTGAGCCGCACCTTGGGACAGTCGGCGGGCTCGGCAGCCAGGCTGGAGAAGCGGATGCTGTCCAGCGAGTGCAGCGGCTCATCTTCGTCGGATGGGTAGCCCTCAAAGTGCATGAACAGCGAGCTGCCGCGCTGCACCACCTCGCAGTCGTACCTGGGGGCCAGCAGGGGGGCACAGCGCAGTTTGAAGCGGGAATGAGACGCTCGGCGACGGCGGCGGCGCCGCCGCTGGCGGCAGGGCAGGCGGCAGCCGAATTGGGCGCACTCACCAGGCTCTGTCAACGCCGCTGCGGCCCTCCAGCTGCAGGGAGGGCTCCCCGCCCCCGCTGCTGGCAGGGCTGGCCATACCGAGCCCCCCTGAGAGGCCCAAGGGGCGGCCACCTGCTGCCACCGAATCCACTAGCGATGCTAAGCTCTTTGAATGCCTCGCAAGGCCGCCAGGCCTCCCTGGGTGGAGCCGCCCTGCTGCGCCCTGCTGCCGGGCCACTTTGAGCTGAGGCACTCGGCCCCCTCACCGCTTGCTCGCGATCGCCGGGACGCAGCCATCGGCCAGCAGTCGCCCCGCCGCCCGCGACCTTCTGTCTGTCCGCAGCTGGGCCGAGTTTGAGCAGGGGCTGCACAGGTGCGCCCCGGGGCCTTCCGAGTGACTCAGGGCACCTGACGGTGCTGGATGAGTCCACCGATCGCTCCGCAGCTGCTGCTCGGGCCACTGCCGCCCACCCGCCGCCCGCCTCCGCTGCCCGCGCCGCAGGTGCACCACTTGCCGCCCACCCCCTGCCCTGGCAGCAGCCGGCGGCGCTAGCAGCACCATGACGGTCGGCAAGCCGCTGGCATTCAGCGATGCCCACGCCGCGGGGCTGTGCAGTCTGGCCTACCTGCCGGCGGCGGCCGGCAGCGGCGGCAGCGTGGCGCTCGTGACGGCCGGGCCCGATGGCAAGCTGTGCTTCCGCGCTGCAGATGCACCCGCAGAGGTGCAGAAGGAGGTGCAGGTGGCCAACAACGGCGCGCCCACGCCCCTGCACTGCCTGGCGGCGGCCGCTGGCAAGCCGGTCGTCACCGGCGACGACGCCAACTTTGTCAAGGTGGGCTGTGAACCGTGTGTGCGATGGTTGTTGAATATGCATGCCCCAGCTCTGCCGGTCTGGGACATCATGCTGCGCTGAGGGCGGTGTCGGCGCCGCGGCCTGCACGTCATTCACAGCCGCTGGCAACCCATGCCCTACCGATGCTGCTGCTCCCTCCCCACATCTGTTTTCGCTCCGCAGTGCTACACGCACCCGGATGGAGATATGGAGGGGGTAGCCACGCGCTTCACGCTGCCGGTGAGCTGCTAAGCTTCGGCATTCCGCGTTCCCGCTGCTGCGCCTCTGGTAGCCAGCATCGCCGTGAGCTGGAGGTGCAGGCTGTGGCGCTGTTGCTGCCCATCCTGCTGCTCAACTGATTTCTGCATGCCCAGCGCAGGTGCGCGCGCTGGCCTACTCCCCCAGCGGCGCCAGCCTGGCGGCGGGCGGCGATGACGAGGGCATCAAGCTTGTGGACATGGCCAGCGCCCGCGTGATCCGCCAGCTCAAGTCGCAGGCGAGTGCTGCAGCGTAATGCGGGTGTCGTTTGAACGCATGTCAAGGCGTGTGTGGATGTGATGCGGCTGCGTGTTCCAGCACTTGCGTGTTCTGCCAACTCAACGCTCAGGTGGGTGGTTGGCTCCAGTCGTGTCGGATGGTTCTGTGGGTAGGATTTTCAATCCGTCTGAGTTAAGATTTCCAATGCTGCCGCTGCCCGCAGGCCTACACCCGCAGCATTGCATATGACCCGGAAGGCGCATACATCGCATCTGTGAACGGTGACGGCACGCTGAATGTGTGGGAGATTGAGGGCGGCAAGCAGCAGCTGTGCCGGCGCAAGGCGTGCCCCAAGGTGCGCAGCGGGGGAACAGTAGCCAGCTGTGGCATGCTGCTGTTGAATGCTGGCTGCTGCTGCTGCCTGACCAGCTGGTGGTGCTGCTGGGTAGGGCATGCGAATGCGCCGCCCGGCAGCCCCCCACAGCCATGCCGTCGAATGATGGCCTCTGAATGTGACGGTTTACCATGCTTGTGTGCATCCCCTGTTTATTTGTCCTCTGGAAACTGCAAGTGGAGCTTTTCTGTGAAGTTCGATTGGTACACTGTGCCCTTATGTGCATCCCCTGGGCACTGCAGGTGGAGCTCGACTCCTCCGCCCGCTGCCAGCCGGCGTGGCACCCCGACGGCGGCAGCCTGCTGGCGGCGCCGGGCACTGAACAGGTGGGAGCTGGGCTGAGCCGGCTCCGCTGCTGAGCCTGTTGCCGTGCCTCTGTTGCTTTTCTGCCACGCCTGCTGCCTGCAGCAGCCCTTGCGGCGCTGGGCCGCACGTACATGTTCGGCACTGTTTGGTGGGTGTGTGCGCTGCAGCAGCGATGCGGCCGGTACGGGCGCACGAGCTGGGCGGCAGCCCTTTGCAAGCGTCTCCTCGCCAGCCATGTCATATAGCCATTGATTTCTGCACTCCCAAGCGCAGGGTGACATTGTGCTGTACGAGCGCATGAGCTGGGAGGCGGCTTTCTCGCTGGCGGGCCAGCACTCGGCCGACGTGTCGCTGCTGGCTTTCAGTCCCAACGGTGAGCAGCGCCGCATTCTGGCAGCGCGCATGCTTGTTGCTGGTTGGAGGAGGCTGGCTGGCCAGCACCATGTGTTGCTCGCTGCTGGCCTTCAGCCCCAACGGTGAGCGGCGCCGCATGACGTGAACACTGTTGACTGCATGTTGAAGCTGCTGCCGCATGCAAGATCTGGCATTGCTGCACCCAGTTTCAGGCGGCCCTGGTTCAGCCGGTATAGCCGTAGGGCCCAGCCCAGCCCAGCCCAGCTCACCCTCCCCTTGCCCCACCGCAGGCCTGTACCTGGCATCAGCCGGCATGGACCAGGCGCTGTGCCTGTGGGACGTGAACGAGCGCACATGCCTGGAGAAGCGGCTGCTGCCCGGCAGCGCCACAGGGCTGGCCTGGCACCCGGGCAAGAACGAGCTAGCGGTCATCACTGAGGACGGTCAGTGTTTGATGGGAGGGCATTGCATTGGCTGGGAGAGCAGTGGGTTGAGAGCGCTTTGTGTTGGGAGGGCATTGTGTGGGGAGAGGAATGGGAAGTCTATGGCTGCAGCTGGCTTGGGCAGAGGGCCGTGCCTGCAAACTTCCTGTCCTGTCAATATGTGAATTATATACTGCAAGCGCCAATGCCCTGCTTCACATCAGATGCCCTTCTGCTTGACGCACACGCTCCCTGCAGGCCAGCTGGCGGTGTGGCAGGAGCCCGTGCCTGCCAAGCTGCCGGGGCCCACTGCGGATGTGGACGCACTGGCAGGCATCAAGCAGGTGTGGCGCGGGTGGCTGTGACGTTGGCCAGCCGGCTGCTGCGGTCACGTGATGGGTGCATTGGCGACCCGCTGCACAGCGGCATGGCAGAGCCAGCTGCTTGGTCGGCTCTACGTGAGAAAGCGCCTCGTTTAGCTGGCTCAGCGCCACTCCCAACGAACGATCAAGTCGTATGCTCTTGGCGCGGTACCTCCTATGCAGAAGGGCGCCGCTGCGGCGGCGGACGGTGCAGGCGACGGCGTGTCTGTCTTGGAGGGCGGCGCTGGCGGCGCCACTGGCATGGCGGCCACCGAGGATGACTACGATCGAGAGGACTCGTTCCTGGCTGACTCTGGTGAGGCTCGTTCATTGCATTGATTTTGTGTTGTGTTGATTGAGAACGGTTTGCGGCTGAGAGGACTCGTTCCTTGCTGACTCTGGTGAGACTCGCTCATTGCATGGATGAGATGAGACACCCGGCTGCCAGCCTGGTGTGCATTCCTTGTGCTGGTTGCGCTGCCGCTGCCGTCCGCCACTGAGCTGATGGCCTGCCACCAGGTCCCACCAGCAGCCTCTTGAGGCTGGCTCCCCGGCAGCCCTCCCGGCCCATCCCTGCAGCTCTCAAGCACCTTGCCGGCCCTGCTTACAGCTGCTGCGCCATGCTTCCACCTCCTGCAATGCCTGCAGCCCCCAAGGCGTACCGCGGCACCAAGGGGCGGCGCGGCGGCTATGGCGGCTTCTCCGCTTTCGACCTGCCGCAGCCGCAGGACCCCATCCAGCCGGGATCGACTGAGATGGGTGCGCAATGGCCGGGGCTTGATTGCTTGTCTGCAGTGCAAGCATCGAGCGTGCTAGATGGCCTGCTCATGCTGCGCTGGCTGTGCTGTGTGCTGGTCCTTTGCTTAGAAGCCTTTGCTGAAACCTTTGCTCAGCTGCTCTGCCGTACCATCCCCCTCCCCCCTGCATTTGTCGCAGGCGACAACGGGCGGCGCTACCTGGCCTACAACTCGCTGGGAGCCATCACGCTGCGGCAGGAGGAGGACCACAACGTGGTGGAGGTGAGGGCACGGCTATGCTTGAGTTGGTATGTTGGCTATCGAAGTATTGACCTAGTCATTGAGAAGGCGGTGGTAGGAGGAGGACCACAACGTGGTGGAGGTGAGGGCAAGAGCTCTGTCTGTATGGTTAATTATGCTGGTATGTTGGGCTGCATGCCTAATGCTGAGAATGCTGCGACAGGAGCAGGGCGACATTGTGGTGGAAGCAAGGGCACAGCTGTTGCCTTTGCAGTGTGGTGCAGCCGTGGTGGAGAGGAGGGTGCGAGCTGCTGCCTCCCTGGTGCTGTGCAGCAGTGCACTGCCATGCACTCGGCAGCAGAGATCCAGCCATGCTGTCTGCAAGCACCTGCCTGCAAGCAGGCGCGCATGTGAAACCACCAGCTGCCACCCTTCCGCCCAACCCCCGGGCGCCTTACATTCATCCGTGTATTCTGCCCTCTCCAGGTGACCTTCCACGACACCGCCCGCATGCGCAAGCGCGTGCCGCTGCTCTCCGACTTCTTCGGCTTCACCTGCGGCGCGCTAGGGGAGAAGGTGGGCAACGGTTGCATCTGTGGGCTGGGTTTGTATCTGTTCGGATGTCGGGCCTTACGTATCTGAGCTGCTGCTTCACCGCATGAGTGCGCGGTGATGCAGCATGCTTGCAGCTCATGCGGTGCGGGCGGGCGCAGTCGGATGGCGACATCCAAGGCCTCCAGCTCCTAAGCGCGTTTTGCTTTCCCGTTACCCCACCTGCAGGGCGCCCTCTACGCCTCCCGATCCAATGCCGACAGCGCTTCCACGGTGGTGTATCGCCCCTATGAGAGCTGGGCCCCCAACTCCGACTGGTCCCTCACCCTGCCCAGTAAGTTCAATTTTGTTCGATCAATGCTTAGTGGAGTTTGATTCTGTTCGATCAGCTGGCATCCACTGCCGCCATGCTGTTGATGATGTGACTGTTTGTATTGGGCAGCCCCCACCTCTGGCTGGCCCAGCACCCTGCCCAGTAAGTGCTGCACCTCCTCACATGGCGGTTACCGGTTCGGGTCCCACGTTCTGCCGAGCGAGTGTGAGCCAGCTGCCTTGCAACACATTGTCCATGGCGGCACCAGCATGCATGCTGGAATCAGCGTGCTGCTCTGTAAGAACTGAACTGAGCTGACATTGTTCTTGTACGGTCTGGCTTGCAGAGGGTGAGGAGGCGGAGTGCGCAGCAGCAGGGAGCTCCTTCTGTGCTGTGGCCACCAGCAGGCGCCACCTGCGGCTGTTCAGCCAGGCGGGCACGCAGGTGAGGATGAGTTGGCTCACAAGCAATGCAAGGACTGGGCACCTTGGCTGGTGCGGTGTGCTGCCTGCGATGAGCCTGTGTGACAGCATACATTGTACCGATGCATCACTGTGCACCACCCCCGCAGACGCACCTGCTGACCCTGCCCGGCGCGCCGGTGGCGCTGGCGGCACGCGGCCACCAGCTGGCAGCGGTGTGGCACGGCGGCCCGCCCACCGCAGCCGGCGACCAGTGCCTGCACTACGCCCTGTACGATGTGGCAGGTGCGCGGCAGGGGGTGGCAATACACTTGCAAGGCGTCTCTCAACACACTCAAATGCGCACGGCCAGGCCAACGTGTGAACTGTCGGCTCCCCCCGCCCCTGCGCATCCTTGCCACTCAAGACCGTCCTCCTCCCCCGCCCTCGTTCCTGCCCACAGAGCAGCGCCAGGCGCACGGCGGCCCGCTGCCGCTGTCCCCCGGCTCCACCCTTGGCTGGCTGGGCTTCAGCGAGGAGGGCCTGCTGGCTGCCTACGACAGTGCCGGCGAGCTGCGCCTGCGCAGCGAGCTGTTTGGCGGCGCCTGGGTCACTGCCTTTTCGGCGGCTGCGGGTGAGTGAACGGGGGAGGGGGCAATGGGCCCCAATGGGCCCTGTTGGGGGTTGGCAGGAAGGCAGGGGGAGGCGAGGTGGATGGGCAGGGAAGGCCGCAGACAGAGCAGCCCACACCAGGCCAAAGGCCCGCTCCGAACATCCTCATCCTGACTGAGTGTTTGTTCCCGCAGAGCGCAAGGCGACGGAGCAGTATTGGTTGGTGGGCCTGTCGGCCCGCGAGCTGCAGGCCATCGTGTGCGCCAACTCACCGGAGCCTGCAGTGCCCTCTGGTGGGTGTTTCTGCTGCCGATTGTGCAGTGCGCCCCCTGGCCACCTGTTATTCCTGTCGGTGTGTAGCTGACATGCCGCACAGTGGCTGCACACCTTGATGTGCCATTCATTCTCCCCTCTCTTTCTCATCCCTCCTGCCTTCCCTGCACTGCCTTCCCTCTGCCCCGCAGGCAACCAGCGTCCAGTTGTGACCGCGGTGCCACTGCGGCCGCCAGTGGTGGCGCAAGACGCAGCGGTTGCGCCCTTCGAGGCCGACCTGATTCGGTGGGTAGGCAGTGGAAGCGCCAGCCATTCTGCGGAGGGCATGCCAGCAGCCCTACATGCCGGTTAGTGCACTGTGCAGCCACGCCGTGCTGCGTGCTTCTGCAGCCGCACTGACAGCATGCCGCATGTGCCGCCCTGTCTCCCGCCCTGCCGCAGGCACGGCACGCTGCTCAGCCATGTGACTGCAGCGGCGGCTGATGCCAAGGACGCAGACGATGCAGCTGACTTGGAGAGTGCGGTGCACCAGGCACAGGTGCGAATCCGCAGCTTTGATTGAAGCCGTGCTTGCGGGCGGGTGCTTGGGCTGTGAAGTAGCACTTTGTGCGCTAGATGTCAATATGGATGAGATCGGCCAGCAGACCGGGGGACTGGCTGCATCATGGCCGCCAGCCTGGATCTGACTGGCCCGCCTACAGACTACCGGGCACTAACAGACTGTTGGGGCCGAACAGACTGTTGGACTGCCCCTGTTGCTGCCTGCAGCTGGAGGCCGACCGCATCACCCTGCGCCTAATCCAGAAGCTGCTGGCTGCCGATCGCCAGGTGAGTGCTGAGAGAGCATGCCTGGCTCTGGGATTGATTGCAGCGTGCTGCTGCTGAGCAAACGGGCGCTGGTAGAGTGCATGGCCAAGTGCTCAAGCCAGCCCTCAAGTATTCCCTCCCAAACCGCAGGCTCGCGCGCTGGAGGCGGTGGGCACGCTGCACAACATGCCGGCACTGGAGGGCGCACTCAAGCTGGCCAACCACCACCGAGCCACCGCGCTTGCGGAGCGCATTTCGGCCTTCATCGAGCAGCGGCTGGCGCTTGAAGCGGCGGCTGCTGAGCTGGATGAGGACGAGGGCTACGGCGCTGGGGAGGCCGGCCGGCAGCTGCGCACGGTGGTTGCAGGGGCATGCCTGCGTGTGTGAGGCTCAGTGGCCTGCAGTTGGCCTTGCTTGCTGCTAAGCTGCCTAGTTGCGTGATGTCGTTCAGGCGCAAGTCGCCTGGCAGGCTGCTGCATCGAAACTCGTCTTGCCCGACTGCCCCTACCATCGCAGCACGGCGCCGTCACTCCGGTGCCCGGCCCGGCCTTTGATGACAACCACGCAGCCAGCCCCGCCGGCGGCGCCGCCACCGCTGGCAACATGAGCCGGGCGCCATCCCCTGCTCCGCGTGCTGTGGTTGGCGGCGGCGGCAGCGGCGCCAACCCCTTTGCTCGCAAGCCTGTGGAGGCCCCCGAAAACTCGCCGGGCAACGCGTCGGCGGTGGCAGCGGCAGCAGCCAAGCGCAAGGCGCCTAGCAGCAACCCCTTTGCACGCAAGTCAAAGGCCGCCAAGGCATGAGGGACGCCGCGCTCAAGCGACCACTTTATGCGCCCGGCATGCCTGATCCATGTGCTGCCTGGATGCGCGTCTGGCCTGGCATTGTGAACAACAGCAGCATGGGCAGACAAGCCAGGGGCAGGCGAGTTGATCAGCTGCGTTGGTGGGTCAAGAGGGTAGCGAGCGGCCTCTACGTGCAGTACGGCTGTGCCGGCTGCAAACACACCCGTCACGGTTGTCCCTGCCTGTATGGCCTGCCTTGACGCCTTCAGCGTTTTCAAGCTCTGTCGGTCTCCCCATGCAGACGCCGGCCAGCCTGATCCTGCCCAGCCCGCCGACTGCGCTGAGGTGCCGCCAGACGGCGGCGGCGGCGGCCAACTCCTCGGTCTCTCCGGCCGGTCTGCGCGTATGCTCAGATCGCATGTGAAGTCGCGCACATGCTTACAAACGCCGCGGCGGCGCCTGCCTGCCGCGCCGGGCTGCAAGCGCGGCGCTCAACCTTCAGCAGTCCGGCGCTGGGCAGCTTCACGCGGCCCTTCTGCAGCGGCGGACATGTGGCGCTTGCGGCAGCAGCACGCAGCAGCAGCAGACAAGCGCGGCAGCGGCGGCGGCGACGACCGCCTTTGACGGCGGTGGGTGGGAGGGTCCGGCGCTGCTGGGGGCTGCACCCGCTGCTCCTCGCCCGCTCTGAGCACGCGGACTCGCCCCTCATGTGCAGGCCAGCCTGCTGCCGCTTGGGGATCGGGATGAGGACAAGGAGGAGCGGCTGCGCCGCTTCCGAGTGGTGAGCGGCGTCACACGATTGCGGCCGCTGGCTCCCCTGCCTTGCCGTGGCTGAATGCACAAGATGCCATTCCAGGCAGCATGAGCTCAGCCCTGTGCCAATGCTCTGGAACTCAGGTCAGCCCACTTGTCAGGCTGGACACAACGCGCACCGGCACTGGCTTGCCTCTTCTGCTGCCGCACAGCGCCTCGATTCCAGCTCCTTCCTGCGCTCATGCCCCCCTGAGAGCAGATGTACGATTTCGATGCCTGGGCGGCGCACCGCAGCGTGAAGCGGTACTGGCGGCACTTCATCGGGCTGTTCCGATCGCGGATTGTGGCGGGCATCGCGCTGGTGCGTGTGCAGTGGTGGCAGGGGCTGCAGGCGTTGCTGCTCAGCTGCCTGGCGGCACTTGCTGGGGCCTTCAGCTCTACCAATGGAAGGGCTGCACTGCGCAAGCAGGCGCTGCTCACGCTCCCCCATACAGGACACCTGCCATTCCTCCCTGTCTGCCACAGCCCATCCTGCTGGTGTTCCTGGAGGCCACGGGGGTGTGCTGGTACGAAACCGCGCTGCGGTCAGGCATGCTGCCCGCCACCTGGCGCAGCATACAAGGTAGGGAGGGGCCGTTGCTGCCTAGCTTTTGGCGCGTGGATGCATAAGGGCGTCCAACTGTTGCTTGCTACACAGGGACCAGCATGTGGGCCAGCCCTGGCCTTCCTTGCACCGCACGGGGCTGCACTGGTGTGCGGATGTGGCAGCCGCCCTTTCCCTGCTGAGCACCCATCACGGCGCGTTGCCCCCTTCGGCCACGCGCAGTGCGGGCCCCCATGCTGTTCTCCCTCAGCTCGTTCGCCCTCTCCTTGCTGCTTGGCTTCCGCACCAACCAGTCCATCGCTCGGTGAGGCTCAGCAGTGTTTCTTTGTGCCTCTGAGTTGGGTGCAGCGCATGGCTGACTGGCCGTGCACGCAGCAAGCTTGCTGTGCATGATGGACTTGCAGCGAGGCCATGCCACCACAGCCGCGCAAGTTTGCTTCCCAGCTGCTCAACCCAACGGTTTCCACCTGACACATGTGTGTGTTGCACCAGGTTTGACGAGGCGCGGCGGCTGTGGAACACAATGATCAACCGCTGCAGGTGGGAGGTCTCAGTCAAGTCCAGTCAGATAGATATCCTGCCCTGCAAGGCACGGGCTTGCAAGTTGTGTGATGAGTTGAGGCAGCAGCTCAGCTGGGAAGCGTCTCTCAGCCCCTGCCGCGTGCCACCCCAGCACGCAGCATGCAGCACATAACAAGGTCCCTCAGCTGCGCCTGCCTGCTCTTCCTTCCCCTGAATGGCGCGCTGCCGCAGGGACGCGATGCGGCAGGCAGTCAGCTACCTGGGGCCGCAGCTGCCGCAGCAGGCGGCGCTGCTGGGCGCGCTATCGCGCTGGTTCCAGGTGCGCTGCTGCTCCTGGGCTGCACCCTGGCATGCTGCTGCTTTCATCAGCGGGCTGCTTCTGGGCGCTCTTGCCCCGCTGGTTCCCGGTGGCTGGATGGGCGCAGGCAGGCTGATGAGTGGCGCCATTGCGCAGCTGCTGCTGCCGCCTATTGTCTGCTTCTTTGGCTGACATCGCGGCTGCACTAGCCGACGCCGCGCACCGCGGGCTGTATGATTCGATTTGATTGGAAGAGCTGGACGTCGTCCTGCTCCCACCTTTCCTGCCGTGCAAATTGCTTGTTTGCACTCTCTTCTGACTGCTAAGCATCTCTCCATCGCGTCATGCTCCATCCGCACTTTGCAGGCCTTCCCCTGGGTGCTGAAGAACCACGTACGGGAGCACAAGCACTGGGAAGCGGAGCTGGGGGTGAGCTCAAACTGCCGCCTAAACGTTAGCTTAGCCCAATAACTCGCACCGTGGGGCGGAGCTGGGGCTGAGGTTGAGACTGGTTCAGACATCACAGGCTATCTGCTCTTGCGGCCCACGCTGGTCAAACAATCGGCGCAGGCGCCGCGCTGCTGGCGAGGGTGGGAGGGCGGCTGCCTGCTGGGGCACAATGCCATGCCTCCCCTGCTGACCCACCTGCCTTTCCCCCGCTGACCCACCTGCCTTTCCCCTGCTGACCCACCTGCCTTTCCCCTGCTGACCCACCTGCCTTTCGAACAGCCGGGGGTGATTTGTGTAATTTGTGTGATCTGGCCGCCTGTTGGAAAAGCAATGACCCTTTCCCCCTGTGCTGCAGGGCATCCTAGAGCCGGAAGAGCTGGAGGCGGTGGTGTCCAGCAAGCACCCGCCGCTGTTGGCGCTGCATGTGAGATTTCCTGGGCAGATCTGTCGGTCCGATGCACAGCTTGAGAGCGGGAGGCGTGTTGCTGTTGTGCACCTGCAGGTCATCACGGAGCTGCTGGACTGGAACCATCATCGCCAAGCAGCGCCTGCACTTGTCAGCCGGCCGCACCACTGGCACACATCCCGCCCTCTTCTGCCGTTTCGCAGGTCATCACGGAGCTGCTGGACCGGGCCCCCATCTCCGCCAAGCAGCGCCTGCGCATCGATGGCTGCGTGACCGACCTGAGCGACGTGGTGGGCGGCTGCCAGCGCATCCTCAACACACCCATCCCAGTCAGCTACACGCGGTGCGCGGGGAGGGTGCACTTGCGAGTTTACCAGTGCTCCCATGATCAAGCCATGTGCAGCTGCCACAGGCGCGCGCACAGCCTCCCTCCCTCCGTGCATTTTACGCCGCCAGCACGCGGTGTACGGGCTTGGCTGGCTTCCAAACCGTTTTGCAAGTCAAGCCAAGTAGAGGCAATCCAAGTGTCCAACCCCTGCTGCCCCACCTCACCGCCGCCGCCTGCCGCCGCAGGCACACGTGCCGCTACCTCACCGTCTGGCTCTTCCTGCTGCCGCTGTCCATCTTCAACCAGTGAGCTGGAGGGGTTGTTGATGGCTGGGCCGATTGCGCCCGCGGTTTGCAGAGCACAGAAAGTGGGTAATGGGCACCACTGCATGCAGTAGCTCCCAGGCAGGGGGGAGCGGCACCTGGCTGGCGGGGTCATTCCATCTCACAGCCATTGTGCCGCTGCAACCCTCCCCCAGATGCGGCTGGGTTACCGTCTTCTCCTCTGTCGTCCTGGCCTTCTTCCTGCTGACAATCGAGGAGATTGGGGTGGTGAGTGGCTGGGCTGCGGCGCCATTGAGCGTGCTGAACTGCGGCAACTATACGGCCAGGGAAGGTGTGGTGGCGCTAGGCACTGGGTGTGTTGAACTGCGCTGAACTCGCGAGCAGCGGTGCTGGCTGCACCCGGCTGCCGCGGCCATGGTGCATCTGCACCGACCGCATGCTCTCAGGCGTGATTCAACTGCTCGCTTCATCCCACAGACCATTGAGGAGCCCTTCAACATCCTGCCGCTGGCGGTGCGCCCTGGGCGCGAATGCGATGCGATGCGTTGGGTTGGAATGCGATGAGCTGAGCTGGCTGCGTCGCTGCTGCTGGGTAGCACCTCAACAGCGACCTGGTGTCCATGCGTTCGGGTCCTGCTCTGCTTGGAACTAATTGCCCAGCCCATCCGGTGCGCTTCCTTCAGGAGCTGAACCGCGGCGCGGATGTGGCCCAGAACCTGGAGCGCATGGATGAAGTGGTTGCACTGGTTGATGCAGCAACCGGCTCGCGCCGCACCGCAATGCAGCTGGCGCCCGCCTACCCCATCGAGTGATGGGTTGGGCTGGACTCAAGTGGCACGCGGGCTGCAGCTGCTGGCCGGGTGTGCCAGCTGATGTGCAGGGCTGCAGCGCCCGCCGCGCCGCGAGGCAGCTGGCACCCCGCCATGTCATTTGAGCGATTCAGTGCAGAGGTACGTGCGCTGCTGGAGTGACGACTGACCAGAAGCTGCCATTGCACAGCAGCTGTCACCAGGCAGCCCTCGCAGCAGCAGCTGCTGGTTGCTGCGCCAGCCCAGCCCCCATGCTCCATATTGCAAACTTAACACCAGCCTCAGGCGCCCCCTCATTTCGTTTCGTTTCCACAAGCGCACACCAGTTGTCCCCAGTGCGACAGTCCTCTTGTGTCCGCCTTTTGTGCACGTGTGCCCACAAACACAACAAAGCATGCCGCCGCCCCTTTTGACGCACGCCCCTTGAGCTTTTGCATAGCTTGGCTTCTGCCAGCACCACACAAACGTGACGCTTTTGATTTTTCGCATGTGGACATCAGCGCCGCGATACAGCCAGGGAAAATGTGCAAGTGGGAAGGGTCCATCAGTTGAGCAGTCGCAAACAGCAGCAGGCTTGGCTGCCCAGAGTGGGGCAGGCTGCCCAAGCCAACCGCCATGGGTGCCGGTACCGGCGGCTGCACCTCTGCCGCCGCTGCTGCCGCCACTTGTCTACTGAAGCAGCCCCGCCGCTCGCACGCTGGCAACCAGACCGCGCAAAGTCAGGTTTGGGCGCAGCGACAGGTCTTGCAGGGGGGCGCCGGTGAGCGGGGAGGTGGGCACCTGCCCCGCCGCCCGCTGCCGCGCAATCCAGCCTGCGGGGCGGTGGGAGGGTTGAGGGACGGGTGGGGAGAATGAAGGTGAGCAGGCACAGTGCAAATGGGATGCCGGCGAGATGGACATGGCTTTGCGCAGCGGCACAAGCTGCAAGCTGCATGAAAGTGCGAGCAGCGCATGCAGCACGACTTAAGGGCAGCCAGCATGACTCCCCATGCCACACACTCCCACCCCCACCCACCCTCGATGGCTGCGCGCTCGTAGGTGGTGCCGTCCGCCGCCACCACCGGGTCGGACATGGGCTCGTGGGTGATGGGGCAGCACAGGTCAGAGAGCAGGGTGGGGTCCAGCGGAAGGGGGGGGACTGCTGCCGCCGCTGCCGCTGCTGTTGGGCCGCCGGCAGGCTGCCCAGCTGCTATCTCTGTGGCAGGGAGCGGGGTGACAGGTGCTGCAGCCGCGGCAACGTGGGCCTCGGCTGCTGCGCAGACTGCACCGCCAGCAGGGCTGCCCTCAGCTGCAGCTGCCAGGCCCAGCCCTAGCTGCTGCATGAGCTGCTCCAGCTCAGCAGCTTCCGGCTGAGCAGGGCTGCATGGGCTGCCTTCAGCCGTAGTCGCCTCCATCCCTGCCTCTACACTGTTGCCCACCTGCCCTGCTGCTGCCTCCTGAGCTGCTGCTGAGCTGGCCGCTGCTCCCTTGCCCTTCTTTCTGCGCTGCCGCCTCCTGCCTTGGCCCGCGCTTGCACCGGCTGCGGCATTGTTGCTGCTGCTGATGCCCGCACCGCCGCTCGCCGGTGCCTCGGGCTGTGGCTCCCCAGCTGCGGTCTGCTCAGCACGCACAACAGCCGGCAGTGCCGCCGGCGCTGCCACCTCTGCTGCTTCAGCGGGCTGCTCAGCATCAGTGGCTGCAGCACTGCAGGCAGTTGCGCTGGCGTCGGCCGCTGCTCCTGCTGCCTCAGTAGCCTGCCGCCGCTCCTTCTGGCGCTGCCGCTTGGCTGCCTTGGCTGCTGCCTTGGCTGCCTGCTGCTCCGTCTGCTGCTGCTCCTCCTCCAGCAAGGCGGCTGCTGCTGCCTCGGCTGCCGCCTGCGCTGCGGCAAGCTGAGTGGGATCGGACAGCAGTGGTGGCTGGCTGCTCTGGGCAGCAGCGTCAGAGAGAGGGTTATCTGCCGCTGCTGCGGCGAGGTGCAGCCGGTTGGCAAGGTCCTGCAGCCGGCGCTGCCTGGAAGGGGTCAAGCCGCCAGCGCGTCCCGCCTGCTTGCCGGCTAGGCGCATGTGTTCAAAAGCTGCAGCAAGTGTGCGACAGGAAGACGGTAGGAGTGGCGTGCTCACTGGAGCCTGGAGTAGTCTCTCTGCCGCCTGCTGAACAGTTTCCAGTGCGGCTGGCCAGCCGTGCTGCTGTGCAACAATGTTCAAGAAATGGGTAACCGCCACAACACCACAGGACGATTCCATTCTGACCATCTGCTGCAGCATATCTGGGGCTACGCCAGCTGCCAGCAGCTGGCCCGTGCAGCTGCTGCTGGGGTCGTGCTGGGCCATCGCTATGAGGGTGACCACCCACCCCATTCTGCCATCATCTGAGCTGGCTGCTCGGAACCCATGCACCAGTGCTGCAATGCCGCCGCCAGACGCTACAGCCTGGCACAGCTGCGGCGCCGCTGTCAGACCATGGAACACATTGCATGCGTGGCCGAGCGCATTACTGTCGCTGCTGTGTGCCTGCACCAGCTGAGAGAGCGCCTCCACGCCGCCGGCAGCTGCAATGGCGCAGCTGTTTGCCTCTGATCCAGAGGCAAGGCTCAGCAGCCACAGCGCCGCCAACCACACAGGCTGCTCCTCGCTGCCCAGGGCTGCCACCAGGCCGGGGATGCAGTCTGCTGCTGCACGCTCAAGGGCTGCATGGTGGTCCTCGTCAATGCTAAGATCCAGCACCGCGCGGGCAGCCTCGCTGCGGCTTAGCGAGCCAAACTCTGGTGCAGGCCGCCCGCCCGCCAGCTCAGTCACCCTGGCGGCAATGAGCGCATCACTGATGGGCGGCCGCTCCTGCAGACAGGAAGACCATATGCTGTGGTGGAGTGCTGCTGGCAAGGCAAGGTGACTTGTTGGCGGCTGCTGCGGTAGGCACTGGGCGGCTGCTGCTAGATCACTAGCTAGCCTGTAGGCATTGCAGCGGGCACAACTCCCCCAGCTGGCCATGCCTGTTGACCCACCTGCCCTCCTGCCGCAGGCGCAACCACTGCTGCTGGCGGGGGTTCTGTGGAGGGAGACGAGAAAGCTGCCGCTGCCGCTGCCGCTGCCTCATCTGCAGCTGCTGGATGCTCCGAAGAGCAAGGCAACGCATCTGCCTGTGCCTGCGCTGAGCATGGCGGCGGTGCAGCTGCTGCCGGCTGCGCTGAAGGGGGGTCGGTCTGAGCTGCGGCCGCCACCTCTGTCTCAGCTCCCTCAGAACCGCTGGGAGCGCCACCCCGTCCCAGCGGAGCCCGTCCCCCCAGCTCGTCTGCCAGGGAGAGGAGGCAGTGCATCAGGCCAGGCAGGAGGCAGAGGGCGGATTGTGGCGTGTGGTGTGGCGCGTGCAGCAAACCCTCGCAGGGTGCCATCCAAACAACTCATCTGAACTCCCGCCCCCCTCATAATCACCAAGGGAGCGGTAGCAGCTCACTCACTCATTGAGTCGTTAGAACCGAGGTTGCTGTGAATCTCAGCGGCAGTCTGCTTGCGCAGCTGGGAGGTCGCCTTTCCGCTGCGGGACGGTGTTGGCGGCGGAGGGGCGGTGCGAAGGCGGCAGTGTGAGGCAAGGCCCGAGGCGCCTGCTGCAAGGCACACAGCCGCACTGAGCCAGCAGCTGCGATCTGGACCTCAGGGTCCCTGCAGGCGGGCAGAGCAGAGCGCCTGCAGCAAGCTTCGCAGCCCAGAGGCACGGCTCGGGCGTCCCAGGCCTACAGCAGCAGCCTGCCCACCTGCGCAGTGCTGTGGAGGGCGCCTGCACAGGCCGCTGGGCGAGGTCTCGAGAGCACTGCCCCCGCCTCTCGTAGCAGCTGCGCTCAGAGTCGTGCAGATGCTCAGAGTTGCTGCTATGACGCTGCTGGTCATGTGAGCAGAGCTGCCGCTGCTGGGTTTGCGCAGCCGGTGGCATGGGGCGGTCGGGGGCGCCCCGTCACCAAGGTAATTCAGTTGCTTCTAGCAGAGCCGCTCCCCCTTGTTGGCCGAAATTGCCAAACGTAAGGGATACACACTGTTCACAAAACCAAGAGCATACGGCCCAGATTGAAGGTAGAAGGGCAGCGGCAGGCCAACGTCGGTGTGCTGGTGCTCTCCCTCAACCGCTGCTCCGGCTCGGTCGACAGCTCACGCTGCGCCAGCACTCTGCCCGATGCAGTACCCGATGCAATCATCCATGCTGTTGGAGTCATTGACTATCCACAAAGCCAGTGCAGGCTTGCAGGTCCGAGCCAAGGCATCGCGTTTGGCGGGTCCCATGCGCGACACGAGGGTGCCTGCCCAGCTCCCTAACAATCGATCGCCCATGACCACCCGTTTGTTGCCATCGCTGATGTATGCGGCGCAAGGAGGTTTATGTTACAGGCAGGTTCCCATGAAAACCCTTGTTGGCACAGGTGACAAGCAGGCTGGCAGTGCATATGCTGGCGCAAAACAGAGTGCCGAATTGGCAGTGCAGAGCAGGAGGTGCAGCGGATTAAATGCAGGGCAGGCCGGCGGAAGGCGCCGGCAGAGTGCAAACAAGGTAGCCAAGGCTGAGCAAACGGGGTGAGGCAGAGAGCCTTTCCAAAACAAACGTGGGGTGGGTTGTTGAGGGTACGTGTCGCTCAAAAGTGCAGAGTGCAAGTGCAACATGGGTGTACAACAGCGTGCGCTTTGAAGGAAGAATACAAGAGGTGGGGATAGCAGGAGGGGGCTCAGGGTGAGGAGGGAAGGGCAGGGAGCGAGAAGGATGGCTTGTTTCGGTGCGCCTCGAGTGGCAGCCACTGTTTGAACGTTCAGATGGCAGGGGGCGCGCCTAGAGTTTGCCTGAAGCGCGAGTGCGCATTTGAGATTGAACTGCCTGGAAATTGATGAGCGGCCTCAGCTGCCTGCAGCTGAGCAAGTGCCGCTGTTCTGCTGTGCATCGGTTGGCATGCTGCAGGCGCTGGGCAGGGGGCGGTGCTGGCTGAACTGCTGGATCACTCGTCGCTGTGGCTGTGCGAGTGGCTGTGTAGGTGGCCGTGAGCGTGCTCGTGCTTCCCACTGCAGCACCCGCCGCCATGCGCATGCTCTGCATGGCTGTGGTGGCTGTGGTGGCTGTGGTGGCCCTCGCCGCCGTGCTTGTGGTCCAGATGCCCGCAGCCGCTGCGGCTGTGTGTGTGCTTGTGCGTGTGCTCGCCACACTCCTCTTCGCAGCCGCCGCTGCTGCAGCAGGAGGGCGTGGCCGCCGCCTTCCCGCTGCAGCAGCCGCTGCCATGTGCATGTGGGTGCTCGCCATGGCTATGGCTGTGGGTGTGGCTGTGCTCGTGCTTGCTGCCGCCGCCGTCATCGCTGCAGCAGGGGGGCTTGGCAGCTGCCTTGCCAGCACTGCAGGCGCCGCCGGCGCAGCAGGGGGGCTTGGCAGCTGGCTTGCCGGCACTGCAGGCGCCGTCTGCGCAGCAGGGCTTGGCGTTGGCCCTGTGTGCGGCGCTCTCACGAGCGTTCTCTACCGGCCAGCGCCACTTGAGCAGCCTGCGGTGGAAGGGCGTACAGGGGAACGGCGGAATAGGGCGTGCTGAGCAGGCAGAGCAGGGCAGGGCAGATGGGTGGCAGGCGGTGCAGGTGCAAGCCAGTCAACAACGCACGGCACTTGTCTGCGGAAGCTTAACTCAAGCAGAAGCCCTCACCGCAGCGAGTTGGCCATGACGAGCAGGGCGGCGCCCACGTCCACTGCCACAGCGCCCCACAGCGTGAACTTGCCCATGAGGGCGGGCACCAGCACCGCCACCTGTTGAAAGGGGAAGGGCAGCATGTGATCAGAGAGACGGAAGCAGGAGAGTCAGAGCGTGGCCTCGCCCATGAGGGCGGGCACCCGCGCCACCTGTTGCAAGGGGAAGATAAGCATGTGGTGAGAGAGATGCCAGAAGCTGAACACAGGTGAGTAAAAGCGTGAGCTTGCCAACAAGGGCGGGCACCGGCAGCGCCACTTGAAATGATGCACGCAGAGGGGCGCGGCATTGCGCGAATGAAGGGGAGCCAGCACAGCCATCATCGCACCAGTGCAAGAGCAGGCAGGCGCACCGCAGCTGTCACAACGCAAGCACACCTGGGTGGCCACTGAGAAGAGGACGTCGAGCATGACAGCCAGCGCAAACTTATGTTGCTCTGTCCGCATGCAAATGCAGCACAAGCGCACCTTGGTGGCCACCGAAAACACGATGTTGAGGACGATGGTGCGCCCCGCGGCGTGTGCCAGCATGAGCGCAGCAGGCACAGCGCGCACGTCGGAGGTGAACAGCGCCACTGCGGCAGGGTGTGCAGGGGCGGGGAGGGGATGAGGGCCACAGAGCCCTTCCCGGAGCAGCGTCAGGCAAGCCAAACTGCCATGCCCTTCAGCAAGCACCAACCCGACACTGCCACCCCGCCTGCCCCCGCCCTGCATTCAGATCACACACCTGAGCCAGCCTCCAGTGCCGCTGCACTGCCAGCCACTCCCATGGCGATGCCGGCATCAGAGGCCGCCAGGGCAGGCGTATCGTTGGCGCCGTCTCCCACATGCGCCACCCACACGCGCTTGTGCTTCACGCGGCGCCCGCCGCCGCGGCCCAGGCAGCAGCCCGCCACGGGCAGCACCGCGGCGCAGTGGGAGCCGGGGCAGGGGCCGGAGGTCGGTGGTCCCACCTTGTATTCTTGCACCTGCGTGAGGGGCACGCAAAGGTGTTGCGCAGCACGTTGGGTGGAATCAGAGGAGAGGCAAAAGGCAGCGAGAGGCAGTCAGCACAGGTGCATCTTTTGGCGCGCTGCCAAGAGCTTGCTGTGCCTGCAGCCATGCAGCATGCACAGCGTCGGCCGGCCTGCACTCACGTCCCCAAACCCCTGCAACTCCGCAAGCTTGTGGGCCCACCTTGTTCAACTTCTGCTCGGGCAGCAGCTGCGCATGCACGTGGTCGGGCGGCAGGCCCACTGCCGCTCCCACCGCCTGCGCCGCCGCCGCGGCATCGCCCGTCAGCATGGCGGCGCTGCAGCCCAGCTTGGACAGCAGCGCAACGGCCTCGGCGGCCTCGGGGCGCACCACATCGCGGGCGCTGCAGGCAAGCACGCATGCATGGGAGCAGAATCAGTGGCTAAGTGGAGGCTGCGGCCGCTGCGTTGCAGGATCCACTGCAAGCATGCATGCATAGAGCATGCAAGCCCACAAACGCGACCCAGTCGCAGTTCTCAAGGCTTGAGCAGCAGCGCACTGGCTAGCAGTGCGATGAAGAATACGGGCACACACCTGAGCCAGCCCGCAAGCTGACCATCCACCGCCACAAAGCAGGCGGTGCCGCCTGCATGGAACGGCGGGGCAAGCAGCAGCAGTTGGTACCAAGTGCCGGGCGCTGGTGTGTTTACTGCCCACAGCTACCTTGCAGCTGGCAAGTGCCAAGCGTTGCACGGCTGCACCCAGGTCAGGTTGCAGCAAACAAGGCTCACCCTCTGCATCAATAGCCCGCTGTGCAGCAGTCACTTCCGGCCCGGTCAGGCCCTGGGTGGCCAGCAGGGCAGCATTGCCTGCTGCTACATGGCGGCCGTCCACAGTGGCCACCATGCCGGCGCCCGGCACGCTGTGCGCGCTCTCCACCACAGCGTCGCAGCGCACGCCCTGCAAGAGGCACAGGGGTAGTTGGAGCGTTCGTGCCCGCCGGGCGGCGGCAGCACCATGCCTGCAAGCCTTTTGGTCAGACGAGCATCCGTGCATGAAGGGCAGCCCAGACCACGAGATGCAACACACCCCTAACACCACGGCCCGAGCCGTGCCTCACGCCCACCTGCGCTGCGGCATAGCCAATCACTGCGGCGGCCAGCGGATGGCTGCTGCCTGCTTCCAGGCTGCCCAGCAGGCGCAGCAGCTCGCTGTGGCTCCAGCCGTTGGCGGTCTGCACAGGTTGGGCAGATGGTTCGCAGGAGGTCGGATGGGCGGTGGACAGTGTGTCAAGTCCAGGCCAACAACAGGAGCAGGCAGAAACGGCTCCACCCCACCCCCTCCAACACCAACAACAGCTGCTTGCTGCCTTGCAAGTGAAGCGTGCCCTCACCTGGCAGTCCACCACCTGGAACTGGCCCTTTGTGGCAGCCAGCTACCCCTCTTCTCCGCAGTTCGAA
Source organism: Chlorella sp. CH2018 (assembly GCA_009928355.1). NCBI lineage: Eukaryota > Viridiplantae > Chlorophyta > Trebouxiophyceae > Chlorellales > Chlorellaceae > Chlorella > Chlorella sp. CH2018. Next base: position 26,131 of record VIYQ01000464.1, read on the forward strand.
ACAGTCCCAAAGGAAGCGCAACCACAAAAGGTGCGCGAGCTGCCCTCACCTGGCAGTCCACCACCTGGAACTGGCCCTTGGTCAGCGTGCCGGTCTTGTCAAAGGTCACCACCCCGACCTGCAGCACAAGTTGTCAGACAATGCCCAGCAGGTGAGCATGCAGCAGCTGCATCGTGCCAGTCTGGTCAAAGGTCACCGCCTCGACCTGCAGCACATGAAGGCAACACATGGAAGGACTTGCACAGCAGGTGAAAAAGCACCAGCTGAGAGCCAAAGGCCAACGCGGCTGGGGCCAATACATGACCGCCATCCATCTCTGTGCAGTACAGCATGCTCCGAAGTGCACGCTCCAAAGCGCTCACCCTGCTCATGCTCTCCAGCGCGGCGCCGCCCTTGAACAGCACGCCGGCCTGCGCCGCGCGCGCCAGGGCGCACACCACTGTGGCCGGAGTGGACAGCACCAGAGCGCAGGGGCAGGCAGTGACAAGGACTTGGAGGGACAGGTAGACCCAGTGCTGCAGGGGGAGGGCGGCAGGGTGGGGAGGCGGCGCGGCAATGAGTGGCCTGTGCAATGGAGTGCGCGGGGGCATGCGGGGGCCAGCACTTGAAGAGGCAGATACACTCAGTGCTGCCGGAGAGGGCCAGTACCATGCAGTTCACACCTTGCGGTCGTCGCTCCAGGCCCAGGGCAGGAAGGCCAGCAGGATGCAGGCAGCCAGAATGACAGGGGTGTAGATGCGAGCAAACTGCGGCATGGGGCAGGGAGCAGATATGGGGCAGTGAGCAGGCCTGGGGCAGGGAGCAGGCCTGGGGCAGGGAGCAGACATGGGGCAGGGAGCAGACATGGGGCACAGCAATTGCTGGAGGGGCGCAGTAAAGCATGCATCCGCTGTGGAGCTCTAGGGTGTGGCAGCGCAGTGAAGCATTACGCACGCTAGCCTGTCCTGCACCCACGGACGTCGTGCCGCAGCACAGGGTAAGCACAGCACAGCACAGCACAGCGCGCACCCGTGCAACCAGCGCCTCCGCGGGGCTCTGCTGGCTGGCGGCCTGCTCCACCAGCGCTGCCATGCGGGCCACTGCCGTGTCGCCAGCGGCGGCGGTGGTGCGGACGCGCAGCACACCGGAACCGCAGTTGAGTGTGCCGGCACGGACCGTGCTGCCGGGGCCACGCAGCACTGGAGCCGACTCGCCTGCTCAACAAGGGGGCATGGGATGGGTGCGCCGGGATGGGACTGACTGCTGAGTTACCGGCTGCTGTAGATGTTCAGGACAGGTGACGCACACAAGCGAAGCAGCGGTCGTTGATGGCGCTCTCAACATCCCCCCAACCACCGAGCACACCGGCAGCATAGCGCGGCTTCACACGCTGACACCCAACCCACCCGTCAGCGGTCAGCAGGCTCGCATCAATGGCGCTCCCTCCACTCAGCAACTCTCTGCCCATGCAGCACACCATCTAGCAACGTCACAGCAACGTGACAACTCACCCGTCAGCAGGCTCTCATCGACGGCGCTCTCGCCGCTCAGCACCTCTCCATCCAGCGGTACCGCCTCTCCCGGGGCCACAATGATCTCTGTGCCAGTCTCAACCTCCTCCACTGGGACCAGCGAGCCACTGGCGGCCAGCTTGGCTGCACGCAGCAACGGCAGAGCAGGAGTTCAATGTGAGAATAACAGGTGTGCAGGGACAGACTGCCGCTAGTGGGACCAGTGAGCCACTGACGGCCGGCTTGGCTGCAGAGAGCTGGCTGGGTGGAGTGCGGTTGAGCGAAGTGAGCGCATGCCACCATGACTGCCACGCATCAACCCCCCGGCATGCCCACGGCCCATCATCAGGCTTGCAGGCAGAGGCTCAATGGTGCGAAGCAACCAGCGGCCCTCACTCCATGCCTTCGGACAGCAGCCCACCTGATTCGGGGCGCAGCGTGAGCACAGCGGTCACAGCATCGCGCGCCTGCACGGGGCAGCAGACAGGGCAAATACTCAGGCATGCAGCTCCCGTGGCGCCCCGCACGGCCGCGGGGCAGCCCGGCAGCACAGCAGCACAGCACACACCACACGACCATGCAGCAAGTGCCCTAAGACTGACCACACACCTTGTCCGTGCTGCACCGCTCCCAGTGCTCCGCGACTGCAAACAGCACCACCACGGCGGCCGCCTCGCCGTAGTCGGCAAGCGCAATGGCGCCGGCGGTGGCCAGGGTGACGAGCAGGTGGATGTCCAGGTACTGAAGGGGAGGAGAGGGCGTACAATGCAGGATAACTCAGGGTTGGGAAGCGACCAGCAGGTAGATGTCTAGATATTGGAAAGAGAAGAAAGACGGGAGGCTGGGCAGCAGCCAGTGGGCTGTTAGCCGCGAAGACCGAGGCCTCAGCCCCCTTGAAGCAGCTGGAGCAGCCATCCTTCAAGCCAAGTACTGCAAACAGCAGGCAAATGGACAGCACAGCACGCACTGCACAGCGCAGCGCAGCACAGCACTCACCCCTCGGCGCAGCGCGAGCGCCGCACGCAGGGCTATGAGCGGCAGGCACAGCGCAACCGAGCCCAGGGCGATGTAGTTGAAGTTCTCCAGCCAGTCGGCTCCGGTGGGGCCGGACAGGTAGTGAAACAGTGAGATGATGAGCAGCACGGCACCCAGCAGCACGTGCCAGGGGGGCACCCAGCGGCCGCGCACCTGCGAGAGGGCGGGCGGGGATCGAGGGCAGTGAGGGGAGGCGAGGCGGAGCGGGATCACGAATGCAGCGTGTGGCAAACTGCAGGCTGGGCAGACGACAGGCAAGCCGACTCGCCCAGCCTCCAACCCCACCACACAACCCCCCACGTTCGATTTCAAGGCCGCCCAACCCCGCACAATTTGCAACGGCGGCACAAGGCCTCACCGAGGCCTGCTGGCGGGGGGCGGTCAGCGAAGCATCCAGCATGACGCCATTCAAAGCGGCCACCAGCGCGGCGGGGCTGCACTGCGCGGCATCGTGCCGCACGGTGACCAGCTGGGACACCACCACCACGTCCACCTGTGATGGAGAAGGGGAGCAGGTTACGCGGGTAGCAAGCTTGAGTGCAAGTGCAAGTGTGCTGCAGGTGACCCACCAGCTGGGGCTTCTCACCTGCTCCGCCCCCAGCAGCTCGCTGAGCACGCTGTACACGGCAGGTTGCACAACAGCCGTGGCAAGACAAGCACAAGTAAACGAGGGCACAGCACCCACCTGCTCTACGCCCGGCAGCTCGTCCAGCACACTGTGCACGAGGGGCACCTCCATGGGGCAGCAGATGCCCGAGGCATAGATGCGCGTGGTGCGTGGCTGCGGCTCGGCGGATCCCGCCGCCGCCTCAACTTCTAGGCTCGCCGCGCCGGCTGCTGCAGCTGGCCCAGAGTGCAGCAGAGGAGCGGCCATCGGCTCGTTCTGGTCGGCGGCGCCGCGCCGCCTGCAGCAGGGAGGTCAGAAGGGCACATGTCTCAGCCGACGGCCGCTGGCGGCAGTGCAGAAGCCTGAAATGCGGGCGGAACGTGAAGCGTGCGGCCAGCCCTGCCCAGCCGCTCCCTAGCTGCCGCGCACCTGTGCAGCAGCGTCGACAGGCGGCCATGGGAGACGACCACGGGGCCGCGGTGGCAGTTGTTGACGCAGCAGCTGTCGCTCACGTGGTGCAGCTCGTCGCCCACCTGTGGCAGAGGGGAGCGCAGGCCGGGTGGGTATGGACCGTGAGCAGCCAGCGGCAGTGGCCAGCGGCGGTGCGGCGGCGGCGGTGCGGCGGCAGTCAGCCGGCGGCGGCGCGGCCACCCCACAGCGCTGCAAACGACTACCAGGCGACGCACCAGATAGTCGACATGGCCCTCGTGCTCAAACGCGCTGTGGCCGCAGCCCGGACCGTGAGCGTGGCCCGCCAGGTCTAAAACAGCACAACACAGGTGCGCCATCTGGGCTTTTGGGTGCACTGGGGGAGGGATGGAATGCGGCGGGAGGCCCAGCCGCGGAGATACTTGAAGACGGCGGCGCGTGCGCCGTGGGCGCCAGACAGGCCGGTCGCGGATGGCGCGAGATGCACTGTGCACCCTGTCCGGCAGCCCATGCTGGAGCAACCAGCTGCTGCACATCAGCGCCCGGATGTCCAGGAAGCAACCACCACTGCTGGTTTCAGTTCAGGCGGCGCCCTGACCGGCTCCCGCCCACCCACCGCCGCTGCGGCTCGTGCTCGTCCACACAAGTAGGGGCGGGGCGCAGCTGCCACAGCACGACACATGGCCGGCTTGCATTGAGCGTATATACATATTTTACGTTCATAATATATCATGCAGGTGGGAAAGAGCGCTAAAGCACAGCTGTCTGGGACCTGGAAGCATGAGGGGCACCACCGTGCGGCCGCCGGATAAGGACAGGATTGTGGAGCGCTGCGGATCTCAAACATTCAGCTGCTGCAGGTTTCAACCATTTCAACTGCACCGGCAGCTGAGGGCTGTGAGCTGCTGCGGCTTCCGCCCCTACCCGGCCTGCCGTCAGAATCACTAGTCGCCACAGCCGCCGCCAAATCCACCGCCAGAATCGCCGCCGCCGTAAGAATCGCCGCCGCCGTAAGAATCGCCGCCGCCGTAATAACTGCCGCCGCCGTAATAACTGCTGCCGCCGTAATAACTGCTGCCGCCACTAAAATGGGCGCTGCCGCTAGCAATGGCGCTGGCGGCACTGCACCCATCCCCCACCACAGCGGTGTGATGCACCACATCAGGCGTCATGGCATTTGCCAGGACCACGCCGCCCAGCAGCCCGGCCCCGGCATCAGGTGTGCCGACAGCTGCGGCGGGGCCCAGGCCGGGGCGGCGGGACGGGGCGGTATAGACGGCGGTCGAACCGTTCTTGGAGACTGTTGCTGAGGAAGGGAAGGAAGGGAGGGAAGGCTTGGAGTTTTGGATGTGTGACTGGAGGACAGGCGGGGGGTTGCAGCAGGGTGCCGCAAGCTGTTGCGGCAAGTGACCCTCACACTTCCAACGGAATGCAGCAACAACAGATGTGCCCCGCAGCCCATTCTCATTCCCAGGCACTCAGAGAAGCTTGATCCCACCAAATAACAGCACGCGCTGGTGCAGCAAAGCGCACCTGGTGGCGGCGCAGGGTGGGCCGCACTGCCGGGTGGCATCGGGGGAAGGGGAGCAGCACCCGATGGCGGCGGCGCCCCGTCAGGGCCGTCCTTGCCACAGGAGAAGGCTGGCGCCGGGTAGGCCTGCTGGGACGCTGGGGCGGGCCCGTCGCCGCTCTGCGGCTGTCCTGCATAGTACTGATTCAGCTTGTGGGTGTGGTGGCTGGGATGCACACGGCCTTGGGTGGGCGTGGCGGGCCGGGTGCAGCAGGCGCCCATGGCTGGCGTTGCCTTGCTGGCGCTGGTTAAGTGCACAAACGCTCAGGCGGCTGGGTGACCTGCACGTGGTTTGTGTGTGGGTGGGGATGAGATGCATCCGCACTTCTTGCTACCAATGTCCAGCAGCAGCGGCGGAAACGGAGGCGGGGACGGGCGGAGGAAACGGAGGCGGCAGGCGGCGCCGAGCGGTGAGCAGCGCTGCTCACCCTCCCGCAAGCTGTCGCAGCCAGCCGGGAAGAGGCTTAACACAGGTGCCTGCTGCTGCAGTGTGGCGCTGGCCTGTGCGTCTTGCCTGTAGAAAACGCGTTGAGAGCCTTTGGGCCCTATGCCTCGAGGCAGAGGAGCTCCGCCCTGCTGCAAGTCGTTCCTCTCAAGAGAAAGTGAGGGCTGACAGGTGAGGGGGTGTACTCTGCATCGCCTGAGCTGGTTTGTGCCAGGCACCGCATGGCGCATGGCGCCCCAAGCGGAAGCAGCTGAATGCATGCATGTGAATTCACAGCCGTGATGTTACACACAGTAAAGTGCAAGTCACTTGATAAAGTGAAGCACAGCAGGTGGTAGCGAGCGAGCCGAGCAAGTGCAGCAGGCGGGGTTGCAGGGGTCTCGTGTGTCGACAGCACGCAGCAGTGCGATTATGCTCCACCGCAGCCGCCAGGGGCATGCACACAGTGGCAGGCACAGAGTGGCGTTAGATTTGTACAGGATTGTGCGAGGTATCATCGATGAGGAACCCGGCAACCATTTGGTGCATTTGAGAGCAGTCAAACCCTCAAAAGTCGCCAAAGCCGCCGCCACTGAAATCGCCGCCAAAGCCGCCGCCGCCAAAATCGCTGAAGTCAGCATCGCCGGCACCGCCCCCATCCTCCACCACCGTCGTCTGCTGCACCACATCCGGCGTCATGGCGTCAGCCAGAAGGACGCCGCCCAGCAGCCCAGCCCCAGCACCCAGCATGCCGGCACCGGCGGGGCCGAGGCCGGGGCGGCGGGACGGGGCGGCGTAGACGGCGGGCGGGCCGTACTGGTAGCCTGCAGGGAGGGCACAAAGTGCAGAGAAGACAAGAGTGAAGGTTGGAGGCAGTGGAAGGATAGCATGGCAGGTGGGCAAGGGCTGGAGCAGGGTGCCGCCGTGCGTGGCTTTCCGAGCCGATGCGGCAGCGGCGGCGCTGAACCGCCCGCTGCTGGATGCGCTGCAATCTGCGTCACCGGCCATCCTCAACGTTGCATGACAGCATGCTGCGATACAAGCGCACCTGGCGGCGGCGCAGGGTAGGCGGGACCCCCTGGCGGCATTGCAGGGTAGGCTGCAGCACCCGGCGGCGGCGCTGCCGGTGCTCCATAGCCGCCAGAGAAGGCTGGCGGCGGGTAGGCCTGCTGCTGCAACGGGACTGGCCCGTAGCCGCTCTGTGGCTGCCCTGCATAGTACTGCTGGAGCTTGTGGGTGTGGTGGCTGGGATGCACACGCCCAGGCGCGGGTGGGCCGCTGCCGTCCAGCGTGGCGGGCCGGGCGCAGCAGGCGCCCATTGCTAAGCTGGATGTGCCCAGTTGACCCTGTTGAAGTGCACAAGAGCTCGGCGGCTGGGTAGCCTGCATGTCAGTTTAGGTGGTGCTGGCATGCATCAATGCCCTGCAACCCGCATCCAGCTGCAGCAGCGGAAGGAGGCGCCAGTGGCGGCAGCCGGCAGCGGCGGCGGCGGGCGGCTGCTGCTCCGCTCCCCCAGGTTGTCGCAGCAGACAGCTGGGCACTGTGGCTGCACCAGGTGTCTATGCTGCACAGTGAGGCGCCACTTCTGGGTTCTTGCCTTTGGGCTGCGCCTGGGAGCAGAGGGGAAGCCGGCCTTCTGGGGAAGCCGGCACCTTTGCCCTCTTGCTGGCTGCTCACTTTCTCTCCGGTCTTGTGAAGTGGGAAGGGAGGCTGCCACTCTGGGCAGCTGAGGAGGTGCCTTGTGCGTAGCTGAGCTGGCGGCACCGGGAGTAACAGCTGTGCCCCCAGCGGCAGTGCTCATGCTGAACAAAAATGCAACTGGCACATCAACAAAGCATCATCTACTCTGTACACATCAGCAACGCAGCAGGACAGGCAGCTACAGCGGCGTGAGCTCCTCCAGGCCTGCTGCGCTGCGCTGAGCCGTCAACTCCAGCGTGCCGGGCCTGCTGCCCAGTCGCAGCGACAGGCTGAGGCCGGCAACTGTCAGGTCTGCTGCTTCGCTGCCCGGGGCTTCGGCTGACGGGGCGAGCTGTGCTGGCGGCCAGTAGAGCCACGCGCCGACCGGCAGGCCAGCCTGATCGACTCCCACCTCCTCAGCTAGAAAAGCAAGCTGCAGGCTAGCGCCCACCAGGCGCACGGCTTGCAGGCCGGCGTGAGCACTGAACAGGGGATGCAGTGCGAGCCCCCAAGGCGCCAGGCGCTCTTGCAGAGGGCTGGACGGCTGGGGGCATAAGGTTGCCTGCATGCCCAGCGCCCGGTGCATCCACTGGTCAACGTTGGCGGCGCTCGGTTGCAGCTCCAGCGTGCCCATGCCTGCGCTGTCAACGCCCTCCGATGCACCGTACAGGGATGCCAGCTCAAGCCGCTGGCAATTGAAGCAGGACAGTGCCTGCAGGCTGGCACGAAGCCTCTGCGCCGCCACCAGGCTGAGGTGCTTGATGGTGCGCTGCGGCTGCGGCCCCCTGACATCTGCAGCGACGCCATCAGCTGCCACGCGCAAGAGCGGGCGCGCGGGCAACCAGGGCAACCTGCACAGCATGCCATAGCGTGACATGGATATGATGGATACGCTGGCCGGGAAAAAGCTGGGCACCACAATGTCGGCCACCTCTACTAGACCGCCGCCCCCACACAGCTGCACGCCGACCAGCTGCCGGAAGCCAGACAGCAGCTGCGGGTGCTCCAGTGCTGCAGCGGCAGGTAGGCCGCTGAGAAGCTTGAGGCTGCTGCTGAGCCTGCTGTGCACGCTGCCATCCGCCAGCAGGGCAGAGAAGTGGGCTGTTATGTCGGCAGCCAGCTGATGCTTCCGCTGCTGCCAGGCAGCGAAGGATGCCTGTCCTTCTAGCCCTTCCTCATCGTCCCAAACTGCCGCCGCCGTGCGTGGCAGCGACAGGCGGGCAATGCGCAGGGTGCGCAGCAGCGGGTGCTGCAGCGCATCCGCATCCTCTAGCTGCAGCTGGAAGGGCACCTGCAGGAGTTGGGTTGGGAGGGAGGGAGCTGGAGCTGTTGCGCATTGCGCCCACACGCTCGACCACATGCTTTGTCCTGCATCACCCGGCATGCATTCGACAAAACGCAAATATGACAACCTGCAGCAGGCGCAGCTGCTGAGCGTGATTCTAGTACTGTAACTCATGAGGACATGCACTGCCCATGATGGAAACCCAGCAGCAGCACTTGCCTCTGCAACCGCCACAGCGCGCCAGGCGCGGCAGGGGCTCATGCTGGACAGCAGCTGTGCCGCCTGCTGGAGCGGCAGGCACTGGCCGCCCTGCACCAGCTTGGCACACTTGAGGAAGCACAGGCGCAGCAGCTCGGGCGGCAGGCTCGCCCAGTCGGCTGCTGGCGGCTCAGCCGCTGCGTGGATGGAAGCTGGTGCGCTCGGCTGGTGGGCAGCACTTGAGCCATGCCATGGCACACTGGAGGGCGGCTGGCTGCTGCCTGCGCTGTCCATGCTTCTGGTTGAACTGGCTGTGGAGTTCAGCTCGCACTGATCTGCACGGCAGTGTGGGTGCGGCCCCATGGCAGACGAGGAGCGGCGGCGGCACGGCGAGCAGGCGGCCGCCAGAGGTGCAGAGTGCAGGCACGGCTGCTCAGTCCTGCCCAGCTGCCCTGCCAGCAAGCCTGTTTGCGTGCCTGGCTGGGCGTGAGGGGCACGACCTGGGCGATGGAGCCGTGCGAGCAGTGCTGCCGCCTTGGATCGTGGGTAGAGCCTCAGCAGGTGGAGGAGAAGCCCTCCTGTGGCTCTGGTGGCAGGAGGGGCGACAAATGCAGGGGTGACATGGCGCCGCTCGGCAAGTTGCTTGCCGCAGGAACTGCTGCCCCAATATGCAGCCAGAGGCGCTTCCGTGCGCCTGAGGATGCAGTCTCACCTCATTAACCTCCACGCAATTGCAAGGCATGCCTTGCAAGGCATGGCGGCATGCACATGCACCGCAGCAGTGCCGCTGCCGCTGCCGTGCTGCCGCCGCCGCCAGGCAGACACCTGCTGGCGGCGCCTGGCCCTGCGGTTCTGACCATGCAACATAGTCATCGAGGTGGGTCTGCGGGTCCAGCAGCCGCACCGCGGTGCTCTGACCGAGCTCGCCCACCCGGCCGCCCATCGCTGCCTTGCAGGCTTTCCGCTGCACCCGGTCTAGTTCAACCAGTAACGTGGTTGGGAAACAAGTGGGTGCGCGCCAGCGCCGGCGGAGGTATGTTGAGGCTGGCTGCGGGAGCCCGCCGTGCAGCCCTGGCGGCGGGGCTCCACGTGCGATGGCCGTCGCCTTGTGCTCAGTGAACACTGCATCGCTCGCTGCACCATTTCCAGCCCCTGGTGACCACAAGCAATGTCACTTGAAGGCAGCGGTAGCCCACTTGGCGAGCCTTGGCGAGCCTCTGTTGAATGCCAGCCCTGGCTGCCATGCAGCTGCAGGCGCATTTTCCGCTTGCAACCAGCGCCCATCAAGACGTGAAGAGCCTTACCAACGTAGTAGTACGCCACATCCAGGTGCACCCCAGCGCGGACGCAGGCCACAGGAGGGGGCGGCGGGTACCCGCCGGTGGCGGCAGCAAGTGCGGTTTTTCGTGCGGGCCTGCTCATGCTTGCTGCCTCATGTGTTCGCTCTCTTGTTGTCCCACTGTCAGGTGACATGTCAGCTGGTGGCAACGTCCTTGCAGCCGCCGAGCCTTTCCCGTATTGGTGGCTCCCCACGGAGGCGCCAGGCCCGCTGCCCCCACCTGGATCCCAGTATTGGCTGACAGAGGAGGGCTTGTTGTGCCTGGAGATGGTAGCCACCGAGGCAGCGAACGTTCTGGGATGGAACAGCAGCGCAGCAGATGAGGCAGCGCTGGCGCTGGCAGCAGACGTGGGCGGCCCAGCTGGGCTGCTGGCACTAGCGGCACACGGCAGCTGGGAACAGCAGTTGTCCGCAGCGTGGCTGCTGCGGCTGCTGTGCAGCTTTGGCGGCCAGCAGTTCATGGCCAGCTTGGAGGCAGCCGGCGCTGTGCCAGCCCTGCTGAGCCTGCTGCGGACCCACCGCTCCAGCAGCTCGGGCTCAGCAGGCATTGCGCTGTGCCATCTGGCATACGGCAGCAGCAGCGCTCGCACCGCAGTGCTTGCGTCCGGATGTGCTGAGTGGCTGCCGAGCCTGTTTAGCAGCTCTCACGACGATGCGGTTGCAGCGGCAGCCTGGCTGGCGCAGCTGCCACTTAGCAGCCACAGCTGCAGCTTCTCCGTGCCAGCTGCCAGAACTCCAGAGAACGCAGGGTTGGAGGCTATACGGCAGCTGGTGCACCTATTGGACTGGATGCCCAGCCCTCCGGCGGCTCTGCCCGCACTTGCGGCCCTGCGGCACCGGTTGGAGAGCAGCATCGCCGACCTGAGAGCGGCAACCACACGTACTGCTCTTGAAGAAAGGCTGCACCGCCTGCATAGAGCCGCCGACTACTCTGTTGGGCTCAGCGCCTTTGTCAGGTGCTGCGGCTTGACAGTGCTGAACGACTACGCCTGGCAGCCGGGAGATGCAGAGGTGCAGCAGCAGGCCGCCAGCCTGCTGCGGTCGATAGCGGCAGAGCTGCACTGGTTGCAGGCGGAGAAGGAAAGCGGCCAGCACAGGCAGCTCATCACGGCCCTCTGCCACCTGCTGCCAGCCAGCCGCCAGCCAGCAGAGTGTGAAGACCCAGCTGAGGTGGCGCAGCGATGGGCCAGTGCACAGGCGGCAGTGGCAGCGGCAGAAGCCGAGCTTGCCCACGAGCTGCGGGCCCTGGGACTACAGGCCGGCGCCACCGGCCTCGTCAGAGTTGACACCGGCCCCAAGCGCTGCAACGAGCTCAGAGAGAAGTACGGTTGTATGGAAGCAGAAGTGCGGCAGCATGCTGCGGCGGCCCTGGTGCGCTGCGGCGGCCGGTTTGCAAAGGACCGAGTGACAGGGTGCATGCATGTGCATGTGCGCTGCCCGTTTGCTTTGTGCTGCTGGTGCGTTCGTTGCATGGCTGCAACGGCCTGCAGCATGTACAGCAGCAGCAGTCGTCATGAGCCTGCGCCTCGCATGCGTGATTGTGCTGCTTGCCGTCTTCCCCCATTTACAGGTTCGCCTTGCGATCGGCGAGCAGCCAAGCCCTGGCGTTCAGGAGGCAGCAGCGCAGGGGGCACCCGGCCTGGCTCACCTGCTCACAAGCACTGAGGGTGCGGCGCAGACACAGGCTGCGCAGCTGTTGGTTGCCTTAGCTGGCGACTCCCATGCTGACAACCGACTGCGGCAGCGCCACATAGGTCTCACGCTAGTCCAGGCCGGCGCTGCATCAGCATTGGCGGGCTTGCTGGGCAGCCGCAGCCTGGAAACAGCTGAACATGCGGTGCAGCTGCTGCACCTAGTGTGCTGCGAGGAGCCACGGCGTGTGGGGGCTGCGGGCAGTATCCCAGCACTCGTGTGCCTGCTGCTGCGCACGTACGCCGCCGCCAACGAGCTCAGCCCTGGCAGCCAGTGCCTGCCTGCGAAGGTGTGCCGCACGCTTTGCATTCTGGCAGAGCACTACCCACCCTACTGCGCCGCTATCGTGGCTGTGGGTGCTGTGCCTGCTGTGGAGCACATGGCGGCTGCTGGCGTGCTTGAAGCGGGCTGGCTGCTGAAGGAGCTGCGGCAGCCCGCACCTGCACCTGCGAGCGACCTGTCGAGCAGCAGAGGAGCGCCCCAGTCCCAAGGTGGGTTTGGGAGAGGGGCAACAGCTGTCCATGAGCCGTCGTTCTGCTTGCTGCTTGCTGGTTGGGTGGGCGGCAGTTGACTGAGGCCATGTGTGCGTGCCCCAACAGCCTGCCCTGCTGCCTGTCCCTTGTGCACACGTGTCGCAGCCTCCACCCGCGGCTGGCTCCAGCTGCTGCGCTCCTGCTGTGCTGCGAGCAGCCCGGTCGCAGGGTGCAGCCCGGCCGGCGAGGAGGCGCCTGCCCCTGCAAAGAGCGAATGCAGAGTCTGTTCTCGAGCGGTGCCAACGGCACAGGGCATGGTGCTGACGCCGTGCGGCCACCACCCGACTTGTGTTGCGTGCACAGCCGAGCTGCTGGCGCAGGGCATGCGCTGCCCGGCGTGCCGCACAGAGGTGAGTGGCGCGCTGGGCAGAGTTGGCCCTCTGGGCTGGCGCTTAGCTGTTGGGATAGCCTGTTTGCGCCTGTTCGCATGTGGGTTGCTGCTACTGTCCTCTGCCCTGCACCCATAAACTGTGACTGCCCATCCTGCTCCTTGCTGCGCAGATTGAGTCAGCTGCCCCCAGCTACGTCCGCACCTTCAGCTGCTAGGGTGCGGCCGGCAGGCTGGCATAGCTGCCAGTGCGTCGCTGACACGGCAGCCGGTGCTGAGGGCTGCCGCCTGGGCAGCGTGGTGCTAGCTGTTCCCACTTATTCAGGCTCACAGCTGTGGGTCGCTGTTTCCAGAGTAGCAGCCTGCTGTTGTGGGTAACGCTCTACCAGACTGCCATTTGTTCATCACAACATGCGGCATGTTGCTCCCACTGCATCCCTGCTCCCCTTCAGCTACTGTGGTTGTCAAAGCGGATGTGTGTAATTCAATTGCATGCAAGCAGAAGCTGTTTGAAAGGGGCGAGTGAGGCTGGGCAAGTAGGTAGTGCAGATGTTTTGGAAGTGATTGGTGACAGTGTGAGGCTGAGGAGACTGAATGCGGGGACAGGTAGTACGAGATGGGGGCTCGTGAGAATGAGTGATGCGGCAACCGGCTGTGTACAGAGAGCAATGCTGCTGCTAGGCTGTGGCAGCTGAGGATATGCGGTGGCGAAGAGGGAAAAGAATGGCAATCATATTCCAGCCTCTCTACCAAGAGGTGTACGTGTCGTCCCAGCCGCCGTCCACCATCGTGAAGCCAGCATCTGGGTAGTCAGCAACCATCACGTTTGTGTTGTCAATGATGGTCGTGTTCTCTGCACAAGCGGGCCAGGGGCAGCGCAGGAGGCCTAGGTGGGCGGTGGCGGTGGGCGGACGGGGCTTATCTACGCCAGCTCATGTGCACACCGGCCCTGCAACAGCTGCACAAGATGCACACGCAAAACCAAAACGTGCACTGCAGGCAAGCGGGGCATGCCAAATGCCAGCCCTTTTCATGCACGCACCGATGACGGTTGGTCCGCAAGGCGGCCCGTACCAGCCCCCTCCATAGTGCGGCTCTGCCAGCAGCACTCCAGTCATCAGCCCCGCTGCGCCGCCCATCATGGCTGCCGTGCCGGCGTCCATGCCTCGCTCCTGCTGGATGTAAGTCACTGCAGGGAAAGGGGAGGGGAGGTTGCACATGATTGATCGACACGGTTTAAACTGCCGAGCCAAACTTGCGCGGCAGGACCCACACAGCAGCCCCTGAGCAGCAGCTGCTCAGTCTGCATCCCCCGGCACATCGTCTCAGCAGCCACACCTTGCTGCGGGGGGTATGGGTACGCTGCTGGCGGCGGCGCTGCATAGCCGTAGCCGTACGCTGGCGGCGGCGGCGGCGGCGGTGCACAGGCTGCTGCCGCTGCTGGGTATACTGGCTGCGAGGGGCCGGCATAGTAGGCGGGGCGCATTGGCTGGGAGGCTGGCACCACGGCTGGCTCAGAGAAGCAGCAGCCCTGCAGGGGAGGGGATAAAAGGCGGGTGAGCAGCAGGTTGGCAGGCGGCAGGCGGCGGCAGGTGGCGGCAGCAGGGTTGTCAGCGTGGATTTGGCTTGCGAGCCCCGATATGGGCTAAAATCTTTCTGCGCACCATGACGCAGGCTGCTGAGGGCAGCTGGAGCGCGGAACAGCGCGGGTGAGGCGAGGGCGGCTCGCCTCCAGGAAAACGCGCTGCGGAGGAGGCTGAGATCCGCGCTGCACGTTTGCAATGACTAACGCGTCTGAAGGAGCCTGGTAATGAGCGCGATGGCCACGGGCCGCGGGGTTGCCGCCGCCACCTGGCGCCGCCGCCCTTGGCAGCAGCAGGGGGGGCGGCCGCATGTGGTTGCCTTGATTCTGGACCCGTGGCAACAACATCGCGCCCCTTACACATTCAGAACATGGCATCATCAGCTGAGGCACTACCTCGAATGAGCAAAGATCAGTTCGACGCCATTGGCCTGCCGGTGCCCTTGCACGTGGACGAGCGGCAAGGCGTGTCGCAGGCAGTGAGTCCGGAACTGCGTGCTGGGAACTGTCTGCTACAATGTGGCATCTCCGGGGCCTTTCTAGCCCGAGCAGCTCCCGGTCCTCCACCACCCTCCCACGTTGGCGGAGTGCTCAAGTGGGCGGCAGCGGCAGCGGCAGCGGCAGCGGCAGCGGCAGCGGCGGCGGGCACGGCCCAAAACCGCGAGGCGGGCGGCGAGATGACGCATCACATCTATTCCCCTGCTCCTTCGGTGCTCGTGGGCTCTCGCTTTTAACCACTGAGCACCTCCTTCAGCCGACCCAAACCGTGCAGCCTCGCTCGAGCTTGCGTCCGGCCTTGTGCGTCGAGGAGCTGACGCGGGGTACTTGCTTGAGTCCATCAAGCGGGCGCAGACCTCGCGAACGGCGCAGCGGTTAGGTCGGCGGCATGCCGGCGGGAGCGGCGGCAGAGGGCGTGTCGAGCGGCGCGACGGTGGCGCTGCTGTTGGGCACAGTGGTGAGCTGTTTGAGGGCTGGCGTCCATGTAATGCGAGGCCTTCGAACCGATGTTGGCAGCTTCCGCCGCGTCGCTGGCTCCCGCCACCACCGTGCATGTGCAGCTATCAGGGCCACTGCATGCCCTCTGCCTGCGCTCTGAAGTGCGGCGCCATTCCATTCCAGCCATCCAACCCTGGCCCTCTCCGCCATGTGCAGGTGACTCTCGTGGGCTTGTGGTTTATGGCATCTGCGCTGCTCACGCGCAGCTTGCAGCGGCCCAGCAGTGGCCTGCGGACAAGCCGCCGGCCCTCGCGGCAGCGGCTGGGCTGAGGGGAGACGTGAGCACTGCCACGGCATGCCATTCTCAAAATTACACAAGAGGCCTACATGCCTGACTACATTGAACAACGAACGAACCTTTGTTGACCAGCTGTCTAGCTGCCTACCAATCACTCATTTGTTGCCGTCATTGCTGCCGCACTGATCCCTGTGAATCTCAAGCCATTGCCTCTGGCTTCAGTCCACGCCACGTGTGAGCAGAGCGTGCTGCCCCAGCTTGGACAGCAGAGCATCGGCGCGCGTGGCAGCCGCCAGGCACGCATTCCGCTCCTCCTGCTGGCACGGAGTTGCACAGAGCAGTGGCATAGCGCTGCCAGGTTCAGCAGCCTTACAGGGCAGGCACAGGTGAACGGCCGCTGTTGCAGAGTCCAACACCACCTTTGCAGGAGACGCCCCCATCTGTCCCCGCACTACTTGCCTGCACCGCCCGCAGCTGCTCCGCCAGCATGCGCTCCGTCTCCCGCCCCTGTGCCTCTGCAAGCGCCGCCTGCGCCTGCAGGTGTGGGTGGGACAAAACAAGGCGAGCCAATTGGGTCTGCAGCCACCTGCTCAGCATAGGCCATGCCATGAACATCTGCCCTTCCATGCAGTGATGCCGATGGAGCCACTCTCCAGGAATACAGCTTCTGCTTCTGCTGCAGGCAGCCCACCCGCAGCATCTCCCCCCGCTGCCGCTCCACAGCCAGCTCCTGCTGCGCCTTGGCCAGTGCCGCCGCTAGCTGCTGCTCCGCCGCGCTGCCACCCGCCTCGGCGTCAGCCAGCGCAGAGCGCAAGCGCTGCACGTGGAGCAGAGGGCATGACATGCACGGAGAGGAGCTCAGCATGCAACGGCCTGCAGCCTCAGGCAGCAACCTTTGCACGCTCTGAAAGCAAACCGAGCGTGTGCCGTGCAGGGTCAACTTGATCACGCTTGCTCACACGCTGCACACACCTGGGTGGCAATCTCCAGCTCGTCTCGCTCCCGCTCCGCCTCGCGCCGCACCAGGTCTGTGGCACTGAGCCTGCTGGTAACGAAATGGCAGCAAGTGTATCCTGGTGCCTGACGGTAGGTCGGACCTGCGGGTCTCCCTGGCAGCAGCCGCAGCAGAGGCCGCCGCCGCCGCCGCAGCAGCAGCATTCTTGCGTACAAAGAAACACAGAACTGCCCACCTTGCCGCAGTGGCAGCAGCCTCCTCCTTTAGCCGCTCCACCTCGCTGCGCGCTCGCCCCAGGGCCTCCTCCGCCACCGCCAGCTGGCCGCGCACGCACGCCGCCTCCCCTGCAGCAGGGCGTCAGCGTGGCAGTGCTGAGCGGACATTAGCCCAATCGATTCCTCTGCACCTCCGGGGTGTCGTCATAATTGTCAACTGCAGGGCTGCCGCCCGAAAGCCACCCCCACCTCCTACTCAGCCCCCCGCACTGTCCACCTTCCACAGCCGCCGACATCGCCTCAGCGGCCCGCAGCTGGCCCAGCAGCGCAGCAGCGTCCTCTCTGGCGGCCTCGCCCTCGCCCCGCGCCGCAGCCAGTGCCTGCAACGGCAAGGACTAGGGGCCACCAGACTGAACCAGCCCGTCGCTGGGGCCAAGTGCACACCAGCCAGGTCCGCAGACGTGATGCTTCCATGGAGTGCAGGGCCCAACAACTAAGGAGGTGCACCTGCTGCGCTTCAAAGCGCTGCCGCCGCTCTGCTTCCAGCTGCACTCGCAGCTCGGCCAGCTGCCCCTCCTGCTGCTCCACTGCCGCCGCCCAGCGCCGCGCTTCAGCCGCCCTGCGGTGAACAGGCACAGAAGAGACGCGTGAAACGAGTCTAACCCGCATAACCTCAAGCCTGTAAACTGCGCACGTTTGTAGCAGCATGGTGCGCAAGGGAAAGAAGCTGTGGAGATGAGCGGGCGGCCTGCATGCACACGACTGCACAACCGCTGTGCTCATCTTCCGAGCCCTGCGCTCACTTGGCCGCTGCCTCGTCCCGAGCCTTGGCCAGCTTGGAGGACAGCTTCAGGTTGTGCCGCTGCGCGCGGTTCAGTGCCAGGCGCAGGCCGTCCAGGTCTTCGGGAGCTGGCTGCGGCAGAGGAGGGGAGGAGGGAGGGAAGGGCGGAGGGAGGGGATGTGGGAGGCAAGGGCGCACCAACAAGCCTGCCAGGAGCACTCGAGTGGCACGGCCGCCGTGCGGCTCCTAGACACCAACCGCTAGCACTGATCTGCCCTCTGCCCGCAGCACATGGAACTGCCCCACACACCCTGCTTGCCTCAAACACAGCCACAGCCAGCTCGTCCACCCCGCCACCAGTGGCATCCAGAGAGCTCACAAGAGCAGCACCAACGCGGGCGGGGCTGCGTGAGCGGCGCGGTGAGCTGCAAACCACCGCAGCGACCACGGTGCTGCCCTCCTGCTCGCCATGCCGTGCACGCTGCGCACGCTGTGGCGAGGCTGCACGCGCCAGCTGCTGCTGGCCCTCCTGCTGGGGTACTCGCACGTGCACTGCAACCGACGTTTGCTGCCCAGCAGTAACAGCGCCGCCGCTACCGTTGGCAGAAGGCTTGGCTGCGACATCGGCAGCACCCAGCTGGCGCTGCAGGTGGCGGCAGTGGGCGCACAAAGCCTCCAGCTGGGAGCGCAGCTCTGCATTGTCCTGCCGCAGCACCTGCGCCTCCCCCTGCGCGCTCTTGCCGCTTGTGGGTGCTGCCACCGGCAGCTCTGCGGTGCGCAGCTGCGGCCGTGCCTTGCCCTGCCGCGGCGGCGGCGCCTGGCCGGCAGGCCTAAAGGCAGGTATGCGCCCGCCCGCGGCCGCTGCCGCCGCTGCCGGCTGCCGCACCGGCATTGCCGCACTACGGCTGCCGCTGCCAGAGCTGCGGCGCTGCTCCATGTCGCTCTGCTGTACCGTCGCTGCCAGCTCGCCCTTTACTTGTGCCAGCTCCGCCGCCGCAGCCGCCTCCTGCTTGCGGGCGGCCGCCAGCTCTTTGAGCAGCAGTGACACCATCCGCTGGGACGGCGGGTCCAGGCTGGGTTCATTGCCCTGCTGGAGTGCTGCTGCGTGCCGCGGCTGCACATCGTGCTGCGGCCCCGGGTGCCGCAGCCGAGCGGCGGCGGCGGGTGCAGCCTGCAAGGTATGCTGCGGCGGTTTGTGAGTGGGTGCTGCAGCATGCGTAAGCCCTGCAGGCAGCTGCTGTACGAGGCAAAACTTTCACTGCGCTCACCTCGGAGGCTGCGCTGGTGGAGCTGCCCGGTCGGCTGGTGGTGAACACTGCCTCCGTGCGGTAGAGCGGTGCGGCGGCCCGCTGCGCCATTGGCGGAGACGGCGGCAGCGGCGGCCGGCGGCGACGGCGGCGGCAGGCCGAGGTGAAGCCGTTGGTGGCGCTTTCAGTTCAGTACGCTGGTTGGATCTGAAGCAGTGGCCAGCAGCGCCCCAGTGCACCGCGGGCGAAATAACGGCGGTCGTTCTCAACTAGACGACTGGGGGCGCCGTGGCGGGCTTAAAAGCCACGAGCTACTCATCCATTGCAGCTGAGTCACGCTCCAAGGCGCCGCTGAGCTGCCCATGCCGCCACCGCCATGCCGCTGCCGCTGCCGATGGCCGGCGCCTGTGATGCTGCAGCAAGAGCGCATCCTCTCCTGAGCGCGTGCATGTGCTGCATGCTCTCCACACAAGCAGATGCCAGCTCTCGTGATGGCCGATGATCGAGCGGCTTTGACCTCTGCCACGTGTGCGGCGGCGGTGGCGGCGGCACCAACACGGCCAGCATCCTGTGGCATTGCTTGTTTGTTGCATGAAACGCAATATATGGAAAGGTCTAGGAAAAAATATTAACCTTCAGGCGGTGCGGCGGAATGCATGGGAAAACGCGAGTGCTGTTGGCATGCGGGGAGTGCACGCTGGGCTGAGGCCCCATGAGTAAGGACCGAGGAGGGGCCCAGCCTGGCTTGCCGGGGAGCACTGGAAAAATGAGGCAGGCAGGGGGAGGGAGACGTGGCAGGCATGTGCATGCGCGGATACGTACGGCAGGGTGGAGGTGCAGGCGTCAGTTTCTGAGCAGATGCAGTTGCGGGTGAGCCTTAGCGGGCGCACAGAAAGCAAGTGCAAAAAGGAATTCGTGGCGGGGTGCAGGGTGCAGGTGGGTTGAAATGGGAGGCATGGCAGTGGTATATTGCAGGTGGGTTAAAATGGGCGCATGGCAGTGGCGTATTGCAGGTGGGAGGCGTGGCCAGTTGTTTGTGGCTTCCAGTGAAGAGCAGGGAGAGTGAAGTTCTGAGGGCAGAAGGACGGTGAGAGGTGAAGGGGGAAGAGCGGACGTTCAGCACACAATGCGCATCGCTCTCCCTGCTAGCCCACTCTGGGGAGAGAAACAATTTGAAAGGCGCGGTTGCGCGCAAGGCAATCAAGGAAATACGAAGTTATTGCCAGAGCGCAGATCTGAAAGGCAGCGCCGCAGCGCCATCACTACTGCGCCTGCCGCAGCAGGCGGCCGGTGCGCACTACTGGCGGCGGCGGGCGCCGAATCGGCGGCGGCGGCCGAGGAGAGGGCCGCGGTGGTGGTGGGCGAGGAGGCGGCGAGGGGGCCAGCCCCGCCGCTGTAAGCAGCGGCTTGCACGCCGCGTCTGCCCACCCAGTCTTGCCGTTGCAGTCGTTGTCCTGTCCGGCCTTACAGGAGGCCAGCGTTTCCTTGGCTGGGCTGGCCTTGCGGCACACTGCCACGTTGGCGCCTCCATTGGTGGCGCTGACAAAGCGTACGACGAGCCCCGAGCGGGTGTGAGCCCAGGCGGCGCCGGCGGCTGCAATGCGCAGTGCAGAGCGGGCGGGCAGGGTGAGGTGGTGCGGAGACAGTAGAAACAGTGGAGTGCAAAGGGGGCATCCACGTGCCAGCCCAAGGTCATGGGGCGGCCATGCATCTCTAGGAAGGCGCTCATCGCGGGGCCACACACATCAGCCTGCGCTGCCCTCACCTCCCAGGGAGCCCCTCCAAATGGAGTTGACGGCGTCGTAGGTGCCTGTCACGGGCGACTGGTAGATGTGCACCCGCTTGGCGGCAATCGGCGCAAGCAACTTGTCTGCACAGGGGCAAGCAGGAGGGAGGGGTGAAGAAATTTCCTTTTTAAGGGGGCACTTGGGAGGTGAGGTGGTGCGGCTGCGCCGCCCGTCGTCGGCAGTGTGCTGGCACACACAGCCAAGCGTGATAGGGATTGCCGGCTCGCATACCCGGCCGCCAACGGGGTGGGCCAACCATGCTACTCCCTTGCTGTCATCCGTAGGTGCAACTCTGCCCCGCCTCACCTCCGCCCGCCGCTGTCCTAAAGCCCAGGAAGATGGGGTCAGATCCGTTGAGCCAGGGCGTTAGAATGCGCAGCCCCGCGTTGGCTGCCGTTGATTGACTGCCCAGCCAGACCTGCAGGTGCATGGGTTTGCAAAGCCATCAGCTTGCTGTGTTGAATGCGCTCAATTGGTGTCACCAAGTTGAGCGCTGCAGGCTGGCTGTATGGCATGCCATGTTTCATGCCGAAAGTCTCTGCTTACGCCCTCTGCAAAGCAGGCTAGTACACGCTGCCATGCTGCCTACACTACCACGCCGGGCAACAAGGCTACACGCCCTACCTGCTTGGTGGTTCCAGGCTTCAGGGTGGCAGCATCCAGCTGCTGCATGCTAATCCAGCCCATCTGCGAATGAGGCGGGTGTGTGGGCAGATGAGCGGTCGAGGCCGAGTGGCATTGCTGTGGCAGCTCCAGGTGGTGCTGCGCTTGCAAGCGTTTGTGCGCCAGCTTGCCCCTGGCAGTCAACCAGCTGCAGCCAGCCTGCCTGTGCAGCCTCCCCCCGACTTGCCTGCCACGCCTGCGGCGTGCTGAAGCAGCGGGGCTCACAGCAGTGGCCCATGGATGAGCTTTCATCGCCGTACCTGCAGCAACGGATGCAAGCGCGGGGTGCTGAGCCAGCTGGCTGGCCGGTGTTGCAGTGCCAGCAGGCTGTGCAGCACCGGAGCAGTGTGCTGCATCAGCAGCAGTGTTGCTGGCCGGCGTTGCAGTGCCAGAGGAGCAGTGTGCTGCATTGCGGAAATGCAATACAGGCCGGAGCCGCATGGCCTCTGGTGCTCAGCACCCGCAGCAGCCGGCTGTGGCTGCTGTGCCTCCCAGTGTCAAGCGGTACGTCAAGCAGCTCACTCGTCCAGCTGGCCATCGGGCAGGTAGGCAGAGGCGTGGCCCAGGAACAGGTTGTGCCCCAGCTCATGGGCAATGGCCTGGGGCGTGCCCCAGAAGTCGCCATTGATCTGCAGCAGCGAGGGGAGGTGCTGGTTTAGGGTCAGCCGACTCGAGGGAGAGGAGAGAGTGAGAGTTCAGCAGGCATGGGTGTACACGGTTGCATGCCTGCATTGCCAGCTATCCAGCGAGTCGAGCACTAGCTAGAGAAGATGAGACCCAGCGGGAGGACAGGCCATCGCTCCACGAGGCGCAGCAGACGAGGGAGCCGTTTGCAGCGCTCTCAAGGACCCACAGTTGCAGTTAATCAGTGCGTCTCAAGGGCAGCAATCACTGCAAGGCCGCACTCACCCAGGCGCGGCAGGGGAAGGAGCCGTCACAGCCCACGTAGCCCAGGCCCACCCAGCCGCAAGTGCTCGGTGGGATGAGGTACACCCTGAGGGGGAGAAAGTATAGTTGAGCAACAGAGGGCATGGCACTTGAGTGCGAGCGGGCAGCTGAGCGGCCAGCAGCTGCTGCTGTGGTCCGGCATGGGGCTCGCAGCAGGCCATGCAGCACTGGCGGGCTTGGTGGTCGCAGCCTAGCTGCGTCCTTGCCCTGCGGCACACAGGACGCCAGAACGTCGCACACCAAACAGCTGCAAACAGCCTCACTTGTACTTGTACTTGTTCAGGTCGATGCCGCGCTGCTGCAGCACGGCATCCGCTGCATCCGCATAGCCGCTGAAGTCGTCAAAGTCGCACTTTGAAAACGTCCAAGGGTAGCCGTTGCTGCGGCAGGAAAGAAGGGCGCACGGCTGCTGTGGGCTCCTGGACTGGAGTTTGCTGCACGCCTGCAGAGCACATGCAACGCTGCAGCAGCAGCTAGGCAGCAAGCGGGCGGCCCGGCGGCATGCGGCATGCAGCACCACGTATGCCAGCCACCCCCCTCCTCACGTGTTGCCGGCGCAGGGCAGGCGCACGCGCTCCGCCACCAGGCTGTTCTGCATTATGATGCGGCTCTTGTTGTGGGAGCAGCTGTTGTAGATGCCACCCACGGTGGGCCCCAGGGGGTTCTTTTCCACAAACACCGACTGCAGGGAGCAGCAGAGTGAGCGCAAAGCAGAGTGAGTGCAGAGTGAGTGAGTGCAGAGTGAGCGCAAGCTGCGAGAGGGGCTGTGGGCTGCATCAGTGAGGGGGTGCTGCTTGCAAGCGCGATCGGCGGCAGCGGCAGCGTAGGTTGAGCATCCCAGCAGGCTGCTTGCCTTCTGGATGTCAGCCGTTGTCATGGTGGGGATGCGTGTGCCCTGGCAGGCCTTGCCGGTGGCTGCATCGATCGCCTCCACTGCAGGCAGCGGGAGGGCCAGGGATGGAGAAGTTGGTCGGCTGCTTTGCGCGCTGGACTCCGGCCAGCCACTGCCATGCAGAGCAGTGCACGTAGACGCACACAATGTGCCCACCCAGAGCAAGCAGCACCCAGAGGAGCGCCAATGCAGTGCGTGCTGCATCTCGTGTTGCCACATTGACCCACTTGGGATGAAGAGCACCGACACATCTGGCTCCACCAGCTTGTTGCTGGTCACCGGCACGGCCGCACTCGTCATGGCGCCACCCGCCGCCGCCGCCACAGGGACAGATGCGACTGGGGATGGAGGGCAGCGGGTGGGAGGACACCAGTCGGAACAAGGCAGCTGGCACAGGCAGCACTGCACACTGCTGATATGCAGCCAAAGCGGCTGCTGTGCATGCTGCGCAGGCAGAAGCATGGGGGGCTGCCTCACCAGACACACGCGCGGTGGCCTGCTTTCCGCCCGAGATTTGCAGCACGCTGGGCATGAAGCAGTAGACGGACAGCGCATTGGGCGCCACCGACGCTGCCTGCGCGAGGCCTGAGTTGCCGGCCGCCCCCGCCGTCGCCCACGCGTTGGCCATCTGCAGGCGCTGCAGCGCGGGGGGCAGCAGCGCGGCGTGCCCAGCATGCCCGCCGCCCACGCCAGCTGCCGCTGCGGAGGCGGAGCGCGCGGCGCCGGCGCCTCGAGACAGCCAGATGCCGGTGACATTCAGGTCCTGCCCGCTCTTGAGGCGGTCAAACGTGGGGCGCAGCTCGGGGTTGGGCAGCACGTGCACCCGCAGGTTGGAGGGAGTGCGCACGAGCAGGGACCTGGAGTAGTGGTGGGGGCGGCATGGGCAGGCATGGGTGGATGGGCAGGCACAGGGAAGGGGTGGTGCCAGCTTCGATGTGATGGAGGAGGGGAAGGACGGCATGGCAACGACTGCACGTCGGCATGCTGGTGGATGGTAGCGACCAGAAGAAAGCACTGCACAGAAGCTAGCCGTGTCGAGGAGACGCGGCTGCTGCAGGCGGGTGGCGACGTGCAAAAGGCGGCAGCAGTCCCTTTTGCGAGGGGGCGCAGGTCGGCGGCGGCGGCGGCGGTATCGCACCTCTCCGACGGTCGGCCCACTTTGTCCATCGAGATGACCACGCTCCTCCCTGCGAGGAGGAAGGGGTGCCAGAGGGTCAGGGCGGCCCAGCCCCCTCGGGACACTTGCGCGGCCGCCGGCCGCCGGCCGCCGCCCAAGGGTGCGCAGGCACCCGGCCCGCAGACCTGCCAGGGTCAGCCGCTCGCCCACAACGTGCTGGCGGGAGGCCGCGGCGGCGTGCAGGCAGAGCAGGAGCACCGCCAGCCGCGCGCAGAGGGCCATCCTGCCCTCTTTGACCGCGTGATCGGCTGCAGCGAAGGTGCTTCTGCTGTATGGAGGGCAGCGTACAGCGCTGCAGGACCCTGATGAGGGGGACATGGCGCTCGCCGACATGGGTGCCGTCATCAGCCCCCCCGCGCCCCCTGCCCAGCTTGTTTCAGCCTGCCAGAGTGCCCTGCCGGACCGGGCTGCAACAGGCATGCCGACAAGGGGCACCCCGCTGGCCACCCTCCTGGCGCCGCTGCTGCTGCTCCTGCTGGGCCCGGCCAGCGGCCAGGAGTCCGGGAGGCGGCCTGCAGGCGGCCGGCCGGCCTGGAAACCCCGCTGCGAGTGAGTGCCTGCCGCCGCCGCCGCCGGCTGCCGCCGCCCGCGCAGCTGCCACCGCAGCCGGCCGAGAGATACCCACTATAGTTTGGGTTTGGACCACATTAGGCCCTGCATGGCCGTTTTGATGGGTCATTACGAGCGGGGGGCTGCGGCGGGGGCTGCTGCACTCATAGTGTCCCTATCGCAGCCCCGGATAAGCAGGCAGCGGTCCTCGCGGTCTCGCCGCTGTTTACACAGACGGTGCACCGCTCTGCTGCATTGGTCCCCTCGTGACCGCTCAACTGTCCCCAGCCAGTGGAGTCACAACGCTCGCGCGCCCTGCAGCGCTCCGGCGCGCAGCGGCAAGCACGACAAGGCTGCTCACCAGCCCCGCCCCTTGCCTGCTGCAGGTGCACGCGCGTGCTGCCCCACAGTGACCGACCCATTTGTCCCGTGTCCCGCGCCCCAATGCCGCCTTGCCATCCCACTGAGCCCTGCTGTGCTGCGCCCTACAGGTACACCGGCAAGAGCCTTGCACCCTACGTGCCACAGTCGGACCTATTTCTGATCAACAAGGCAAGGCGGCCGCTGGCGGCGGCGGCAGCTCAAAGGCTGGGTGCTAGCGCGCCTGCATCAACGCATGCATGCCGCCGCCTGCGCTTCATTCGCGGGCCAGGTTGGCGGGGCTGCCTGCTGGTGCCGCTGTCGGCGGTGCCACGGATGCCCATACTCTCTCACTCGCTCTGCCGGAATGCGCCCCGCCCACCGCGAACGCTGCAGACCATCCCCGCCAGCTGCGACGACCCCCATTTAGATGAGGAGCGGCGCAGCCACTGCCGGCTGTGCGAGGCGCAGACCACACGGGAGGCCTGCCTGGCCACCACAGCGCAGCACTGGAACTCCATGACCGGTGCGTCGCTGTGTTCTGTCCATTCTGCCGCCGCTGCTGCTGCTGCTGCTGCTGCTTCTGGCACACTCGAGCGCTCCGCCTGCTGCTGCTGCAGGCACTCTTGAGCGCTCCGCCTGCTGCTGCCGCTGCTGCTGCCGCACCCGAGCGTTCTGCTTGCTGGCAGCCAAGCTGGCAACTAAGTATGCCGCCGCTTGCTGCAGGCGTGGATGCGACCGCCGACAACGAGTCGTGCACTTGGGTGTACAGAGATCCGCAGGGGCGGCCCGCCCGTACCGTGGAGTTCTCGCTGGGGCTTAACATGCCCTTCATGTTTGCGTCGCGTGTGGGTGAGTGTCGCGCCCTTTCCCTTTGTCCCTTTGGTGTTCTTGAGTCGTGCGCGAGCCAGCGGGTCTTCTCGCTAGTGCGCCCGCAATGCCTGTGCCATGTTCACACAATACCATGGGATGAGGCAGCTGCAAGGTCAGGGGCCAGCAGGGGCGCCTCGCTGCTGCGAAGCCATGCTGCGCATCGTGCGTCACCTGTGCAGCCAGCCGCTGCCCGCCTTGCCCGCCAAAGCTGGCGTAGCACCCAACTTGTGGCCGCCCACCTTTTGCATCTGCAGCGCATGACTTGAGCCAAGTGGGTGGCACGGAGATCTGCCAGGTGCAGCGCGTGTACGAAGTCCTGAACCCGCCCACCGATGGTTACACCACCGCCTACTTTGTTGTGGTGAGCTGAGGGGTGGGCTGCGGTGAAATGCCGTGCTGCGGCGGTGGGGCTGAGGTGCGCCATGCCGGCTTGTCGCCGCACACGTGTGACTTCATGCCCGACAAAAGCCATGGAAGCTTGCCATTGAACCGAGATGCACAGCTGGTGGGAAGCCACCCTCTCCAAACGGCAGCCGACGCCTCTAACCCCCTCTGCCCTCCACAGTACGGTAACGGCAAGACCCCCAGTGGCGAAGACATCCCCGGCGGCCTGCGCCCCGACGCCTCCTGCACCATTGCCATCGGCCAGGGCCAGCGCAGCTGCACGCTGCTCTTCACGCCCAGCGAGCGCACGCAATGGTCCATATCCAGCCGCGACATTTGGACGCAGGTGGGGAGTGCGCTAGAAGCAGTGGTGTGACGTTATGGGAGGGTTGGGGAGGCAGCAGTGCAAATGAGCGGTTGGGGAGGATGAATGGCAGAGGCAGCGGTGCACATTGAGCCGGGGCATCTGGGCACTGGTGTGTTTCATTCCGGAGCATGCTTGGAGCGTTGGGAGCTTCTGGCAGATGCTGCAATGCCAGGCCCCTTGCATCATGAGGAACGGCATGAGATTCTCCTGCCGAGCTCCATCGCCTCTGTCCGCCACCCGCACCGCTGTGCAGAACCCCAAAGTGGTGGCACAGCTCAACACAAGCCGGAATGAGGACTGCCTGGTGCGCTAAAGTGCATTTGATTGTGCAGCTATTGTGCAGGGAGCGTGGCTGCATGGCACGCCTGTTTGTGAAGGCAGCAGCAGCAGCAGCAGCAACAGCAGCAGCCGGGGGAGGCAGCAGCAGCAGCAGCACAGACAAGTCGCATTGCCGAGGTTTGCAAGACACGGGGCGGTCAATCAGTTCTTGCTGCTGCCCCGAGAGCGGAGCAGCTTCAACTCGCCTGCCTGCTGCCTTCCTTCCATCCTGGCCACAGATCGACCCTGCCCTAAGGTGTGTCGGCGCGGACCCTCCATTCCGCTACCGCGTCACAATCACCGACATCCCATGCGCGCCTAAGCAGGTCGGTGTGAGCGTGGCACGCGGCGGTTGGCTGGACAGCCAGCTGACCCAGGCTGGCACGGATGGTCCAGCCCTGCGCTCTCGCAAAGTCATCACAGAGCTTGGAGCTTTGGGGTGGCAGTAGCAGGAGCCCACCCCGCACCCGCTGCCAACCACCCACTTGGTGCAGGTGCACACCTCGGAAGTGCGGTGCGTGGGATCGATGCCGCTGGCTGTGCCCGGCTACATGCTGTACCCCAAGGCCCTGCGGCTGACGTACCGCCACACCAACTACTTTTTGCAAGGTGGGCTGGAGGCGTGTGTGCGTTCACGAGCTTTTGGGTGGTTTCCCTGTAAGCCTGCATGCAAGCTTGGGTGCAAGCTGCGTGCATGCTTGCATGCAAGCTGCTGCCTGCTTGGATGCAAGCTGCTGCCTGCTTGGCAGCCCGCCCGCCGCACTGCGCATCAGTCCTCCGCCACCCTGCCCCTGGTTGTCCCTCCATTCCGCCGGCCTCAACCTGCCCTGTTGTGAGCCCCGCTGCTGCTACAGCGCAGGCCTGTCCACCGCCAGCTGGGCGGGCAGGATCCCGCAAAATGTGCCGCTTCGTCACCTTTGTAATCACGCCCTCGGCCGTCGCCCCGCTGCAGGCCTGTCCACCGCCAGCTGGACAGTCAAGACGAGCAACAACGTGGCCCTGCTGAGCATGGTGATGCCAATGGAGGCCGCCATGGCGGTCTGCCCGCCCTGGGGCAACAAGCTGGGTGAGAGGGAGGGACAGAAGTGCAAACGCATCCAAACCTGACCTCTTCTGTGCTCTCCACACCGCTTATGCTGAAGCGCTACCCACCACCTACCACGCTTGCCTCCGCAGTGTGCGACTTCAATGCAGCCAAGGCGTACGCAGTGCCTGGCACCATCTGTTATGGAGCGGTCTGCAGCGGCAGCATCAAGAAGGCGCCCGCCGAAGAGTGAGCACGGGTGGCGGTGGGCAGGAAGAGGCAGCTCCGCAACTTGTGGGGAACTCGAGCAGCATGCAGGGCGCAGCAGCAGGCGCTCGCTTGCAACAGTGCAACAGTGCTGGCCTATCGGCGCTGCAGGCGCTCGCACAGCTGCGCCTCACCTCTGTCGCCCCTCCCCTCCCGCTTCCGCCTCTCGTGTGCAGCTCGGTGCTGGTGGTGACGTACCCGCGCTACCAAACAAAAGAGGAGGTGGTGCCGGCAGAGACGCCGCACACGATCGCAGACATCGAAGTGCGGGGACTGCCCTGAATGCCGCGCAGCGCCCTGAATGCTGCACAGCGTAGCAGGTGGTTATGGACGGCTTGACAACCGCCTGCGCTCAGCGTGCCCGCCCTGCCTGATAGCGAAACACAAATGCAATGCAACAGCAAGCTTGCGTGCTGAGAGCTGAATTCCTTCTGTGCCTCCTATATAAGCCCTGTGCGCATTGCACTCACACCCTGCTGATTTTTCTTTCTTCACTCCGCACTCTGCCGGCTCTGATCTGTGCCAGCCCTCAGTCGCCCTTTTCACCTCCGCACTCACCCCCGTACTGTACCTATTCTTTGCCCGCCCTCCCACAAATACCGCTTCACCACTTCATGCCCCACCTTCATACCAAATTTACCGCCTGCAACGACAACGACCTGCGCCCGCAAGCCAGCACATGGCGCGAGCGTGCCGGGGGGCCAAGCATGCACGTGCCGCCTGCTGCCGCTGCCTGCCGCTGCCTGCCGCCGTTGCCGCCGCCATTGGGGCGGTGCAGGCTGTCGTCGTCCGAATCGCCTGGAGGTGCACAAGTGAACCATCCGGACATATTCCGCTGTCTGAACAGCACCGGACGACCTTACTGCACTGCAGCACATCGCTTGTTGTCTGCGCAGCTGCCGCCCGGCGGCGGCGGCCGTGCGCTGGGCAGCCGCAGCTTAAGGGGCGATGCGCTGCCCCCTGAAAGCTCACAACAGCACGCTGTCCCTGCGATCGGTGACATATCGGTGGAGGGCGCGCGGGAAACGCCGCATCATGATGCCAGGTGGCGAGCCGCGGGGCACTGCGCGTGCGGCTCGCTCTTAGGCCAGAGGCGGCTTGCAAACGCGTGTGTGACTTCCTTGAGACCCACACAAACCGCAAACCACAGATATCGAGGCTGCCGACACCGCTCTCGCTCGGATACGGGCAGCCCCTAACCGCACGGCCCAGGCCAGCCGGCCATGGAGTCGGAGAAGTCGGTGAAGATCGTGGGTGCCGCCGGCCGGGCCGCGGGCTACCGGTGAGGGGGCGGCGCCGCCTGCTGCTGCCGCCGCCGGCACGCCGCAACAGCGGGAGCGCCGGCAGCCAGGAGCGAAGCAATGGTGTGCGCAGCAGCAGGCGATCTGCCCCACACTGGCCCTTGTCGGGCATGCACTGCTGCCGCACAACTCATGCTGCATCAGCGCATGTGCCTTAACCTTCATGCCGCAGCGGCGGCCTCAACCGGTACCTCGTCGTGGTGGCGCTGCTCGCAGCGCAGGCCGGCGGCCTGATGGGCTATGACATCGTGCGTGACAGTTTGGGTTGGGTTTGTGCGGCCTTCAAGCGCTGCTCTCAACGACTCGAGCTGTGCTCCAGGCTTGCCGCCAGCTGCACCGGCAGCACCAGTATCCCCGCTCACTTCAGCTCTGGGCTACCTGCTGATGGAAGCAGCACGCCGAGCAAACCATGCTGCCCCTCGGCCAAAGGCACCCTCCCGCACTCCTTGGGTTGTAGGGTGTCACCGGAGGCGTGTGCTCAATGGACAGTTTTCTGCAGCAGTTCTTCCCCTCAGTGTGCGTCCCTTGCTGCCGCCGCTGCCGCTGCCGCCGCTGCTGCATGCTGCCTCGCCTTGGCGTGTGCGCCCCTGCCGGCGGGGCCTGCACGCCGCCACGTTTAGCCGCATGGCTGCCACTTGTGGGCCGGCAGAGCTACGCGTAGCTGGGTGTCGCTGCGCTGTTGCAATCGTGAAGGCCGTATCGCCACCGCTGATGCCGTTCCTGACACACTGCAATCATTGGCCCAACCAAACGTGCAGCTACGAGTCCAAGCAGGCATCACAGGCCAGTCCAGAGTCAACTGACCCATGTGAGCATGGCCTGCCTGCTCTGCTGCGGCAACAACCCAGCTTGCAAGCGGCTGCATCGTTTGCACGCTGCCGGGAGTCGGGCAGCAGCAGGCATGCTGCCTGCCGGGCGCAGGCGGCTGGGCAGGGCAGGGTTCCACCCCAGACTAGCACATGCTTCCCACATCCTCCGTTGGTTGGACCGATTCGGAACGCCCCATTTGCAATCCCCTCACCCGCAGACTGCACTTTTGACGACCAGACGCTGGCGCTTTTCACCTCCTCCCTCTTCCTGGCGGCAATGGTGGTGGTGCTGCTGGCGGGTGGCGTCACCCGCGCTTGGGGCCGCCGCCTGTCCATGCTCCTGGGTGGCATGTCCTTCCTTATTGGCGGGGTACGTCCCAATCAATTGTTTGCAGTCCTTCTGCCGTTGTTGTCAAGAAGATGGGTTCTCAAATAGGCTCGCTGTGCACTGGCGCGCACCGTTACTTGCGGCTCTGCGCTGCAGGGAGACATCTATCGGGGTTGCCAGCGGGGCTGCACGCTTGCTGGAGCCGGACAGCGGCAGCGACAGCGGCAGCGACAGCGGCAGACGAAAGGTGAACTATGGCCAGAAGGTTTCACACCTCTGAAGCTGTTCTTTGTTGCCCCCTGGCCTACGCAGATTCTAAATGCCACAGCACAAAACCTTGGCATGCTGTATGCCGGCAGGATGTGCTTGGGAGTGGGCGTGGGTGAGCCGACCGGCTGGGCCTCAACCAGCCTGGGGCTTTGGATGGCATGTTGCTGGAGTTGGCGCCTTTCAGTGGTCCAGCAACATGTGCCAACAGCTTTGCCCCACCCGCTCCGCCTGCCGATGTGTGTTGATGCGTGTGTTGATGCGTACTGCCCTGTGCTTTGCCCAAAGTGCTGAACCATGTGTGCCTAGCTCACATCGGCACGCCCGCTGGTGCAACTGCATGCAGGCTTTGCTGCTCAGAGTGCACCGCTGTACCTCTCTGAGGTCAGTAGCTGGGTGCTGGGTGCACTGTTCTCTCCACTGCACTGTTCTGAGCAGGGCCTGGTATGACATACGGCAAGCAGGCTGCAATGGAACGCACGCCTTGCGCCCTGGTGCTTGATTTGACCTGACGCCGTTGCCGCCGCATCCCACGCCCCTCCCACACCAGATGGCGCCACCAGCGCACCGCGGCAAGATCAACATGCTGTTCCAGCTGGCCACCACCATCGGCATCCTGGTTGCGCAGGTTGGGCGCCATGCCATTGCCACAGAGGGGCCTTTATCATGATAGTTCAATACCGGCAGCCCCATCCATCTGCCGCCCGTGTGTTCAAGCAGCTGTGCTTCAGCGGCACACGTGCCCAGCTCTCAGAGCGTGCCTCTGCCCTGCGTGCGTTTACCCGGCGGGCCTCCTCAATGCACACCTGCTGTGTCGTTCCATCCACTGACTGCCCTCTCTCACTCCCATGCAGCTAATCAATTACGGCATCAGGGACTGGGCCGCCGGCTGGCGCCTCAGCCTGGGGCTGGCCATCGTACCCGCCCTCGTCCTCACGCTAGGTCAGTGCCCGGTGCCGGCACTGGTTGGCTCTTGGTACAACCAACCCTGCTGAGCATGCATGCTGGGGCCGAGTCTGCACGTACGGGCACAGGTGTTGCTCGGTGCGCTTGGCATCATCATGCGCAGCCTGCCCGCCCCCTCCCTAACATTGGCAGGCGCGCTGTGGCTGCCCGACAGCCCCAACAGCGTCATCGAGCGCGGGCAGCTGGAGCAGGGCCGCGCTGTGCTGGAGCGCATTCGTGGCACGCCCGAAGTGAATGCAGGTGGGGCAGTGGAGTGATGCGTCCTGGGTGTGCGCTGGGATGATTCAGCATCATCCTGCGCCGTGTTCTTTCCGGCAGCTGAGTGGCATGCCGTCGCCGAAGCCAACACCGCCCCAATTCCAACATCTTGTTCACGACCTCAAGTGCTCTGTTTGCGCAGAATACGAGGACATTTGCGAGGCGGCACAGCAGTCCCGCAGCATATCGCAGGCAGCTGCCTGGGCGCTGCTGACTAGGAGGGAGTATCGCCCAGCTGCCATCCTGTCGACCTTTGTCCCAGCCTTCATGCAGCTCACGGGCATCAATGGTGCGTGCTTGGCTGGGCGACTGGGTGGGAGCCGCTGCGCCTGCTCTGCTGAGGTGCTTTGGCAGTTGCAGTTGGGCGGCAGGGCAGTTGGGCTAGGGCGGCTCAGGCTCAGGCACGGGCTGGGGCTTTCCGGCCATTGTTTGGAGGGCACCCCTGCTGTCTCTGTAACTGAGTTGTGCCCTTCCCCTCCCTGCCCCGCAGCCATCATGTTTTACGTGGGTGGATGGGGCTGGGTCTGAAGGCAGCAGGGGCCTGCCGCCTGGCCGCAGTTCGGCTTGAATGTACAGCTTGGGGCGCGGAGCCCTGCAGCGGTACAGCCTTTTACACACAAATCAACGTGGAGCTGTGCGCCGCCTGCTCTTCTGCAGATTGTGCAGGCGTGCTGCACACGCCTGCCTGCCCTGCCCCTCCTCACCCCTATCCATGCAGGTTCCCATCCTCTTCTCTTCCCTAGGGTCTGGCGACAGTGCTGCCCTGCTGAACGCGGTTGTGATTGGCGTGGGTGAGTGGTGGGAACGTCGGACTGCCGCTCGTGGCAGTCAGCTGACCTGCAGGCGCATACTGGGCCGGACCCGGCTGGCGCAGCCGCTGGCTCGCTTGTTCCAACGGGCGGCCGAGTGGGCCGCTGCGCGTTCGCACCGTCCTCCGGAGGCTGAGAAACGCCACCTGCCTGCGCAGTGAATGTGCTGTCCACATTTGTGGCCATCGCTCTGGTGGACCGCATCGGTCGCCGAGCTTTGTACCTGGAGGGCGGCGTGCAGATGCTGCTTGCACAGGTGAGCTACCGCACAGTTCTCTTGGGTTACCTGCTTTGCAGGAGCAGTAATGCACCATAATAGGGATGGTCTGCTGTGTTGCGGCCCTGTGGCAGCTAGCTAAGCGAATTGCATGCACGTGCGCTGCCACCGCCACCCTGCTGCCCTGCAGTCGGTGACAGCGGTGCTACTGGGCGTCTACTTTGGCCGATACAACACGGCAACTCTGCCAGAGGGAGTGGCCCTGGGCGTGCTGGTGCGCTGTAGCTTGCTGTGAGAGGATTGCAAGGATGCTGTCGGTGCTTGCTGGCCGCAGCTTGTGCTGACAGTGACAGCAGCAGCAGCAGCGGCGGCGGCGGCAGCGTGGCAAATGCATGCTGGCTTCTTCCCCCTCCAGCTTGGCAAGCAAAGCCGTCCCGAAACACATTTTCTTGATTCCTGCTGCAGATTGTCATCTGTGTGTTCGTGGCTGGATTTGCCTGGTCCTGGGGCCCGCTCGGGCTGCTTTCCGCAAGTGAAGTTACTCCGCTGCCAGCACGTTCAGCGGGCCTTGCCCTCGGCCTCTCCATCAACTTCTTCCTCAGTTTCTGCTTGGGCCAGGTGCGCAGCTGTCGCTGTGGCCGTGCTGTGACATGCGTGCGTGGTGTGCTGTACACGCTGCGCCTCATGCGCTGTGCATGCTGTGGGTGCACCGTCCAGTGGTGCCGCCGCTCGCCCACTGCATGACCCTCTCACCCTCTTCAACGCACACTCCACGCATCCCATGCTAACCATGCAGTGGTTCCTGTCCATGCTCTGCGCAATGGTGCGCTGCGCATGCTGACCTGCTGTGCATGCTGCTCTGCCGTGCATGCTGTCCTGCCGCATGCTCAGCAGGCTCAGCGCGGCATCGCTTGCAGTGGCATTGCATGGCGCTGCACACAGCTGTAGATTGCGGCGCTGCTGTAGCCCACCGCAGCGCAGCTTCCTGCTCCAGCTGTGCGTGCATTGCGCTAACAGTCGTGCCAGCTCTCATGCGGCCTTCGCAGGAGTGGGGCGTCTTCCTATTCTTTGCTGGATTTGTTGTCATTATGAGCATCTTCATCTTCTTTCTGCTGCCGGAGACCAAGGGCGTCCCCATTGAGGAGATGTGAGAACCGACTGGGTGTTGAGGGTGCACTTGCTGTGCTTGGCGCCGGCGGCATGTGGCCGTTTGAGGGGCAGTCACGGTGCAGCGTGCATGCTGTGGCCTGCATCGCTGGCAGGCGCTTCCTCATCCCTTCCATATCCCCCTCCCCGTGTACCCTGCCGCAGTTTCACGGTGTATGGGCGGCACCCTGTGTGGTCGCGGGTGGTGGGCGATGCGGGGCGGGCGGCCCTGGAGCTGGACGCCGCTCGTTCCGCCTCGATGCAGTTTGCAACCAGCGCCAGCAAGGCCGAGGAGGCGCTGAGTTCGGACGACGCACACGGCAAGCCCAGGGCTGCACCCATCAAGGCGTTCACCTGAGACCGCTCCAGCAGGGTGGCAGGTGTGAACCCCGCACGCAACGTGGGCAGAAGGTAGCGGGAGCTCAAGACATGCTGCCGCGTATGTTGCGGTAGTGCATCCCACACAGCCAGCCTCTTAGAATGACTCCCAGGCTGCAGCTTTATAACTCTTTGCTCGCGCCTCAGGCTTAGCCGGCAGCGCTGCATCAAGCGAGTCCTCAGATCACAATCCAACAGTGCCGCGCCGTCCAACTAGCTAGTACAGTACTGTTCCACGATAGCAAAACCTAGCAACCAAATCTTGCGCCAGAATGGGCCGTTCATGCCAAGGACGTCCGTTCCATTTATTTAGACTTTTTATGAGCACTATGTAATGCTTGGCACTGCGCACTGCTTGCCTGCAGCGAAACGCTGGCCACGTTCACGCCGGCTGTAGACGCCCGGCAGGGAGCTGCGCAGTGTGGGGGGCGTGGCCCGCCGCGCGGATCACAAGTGCAGCGCCCTGAAATACATGCTTTTGTCTGAAATACAGGCTGGAATTGGGGTTGCACTTCCACCTGCTGCCTCCAGCTCCACGCCGCTGCCGCTGCCGCCAGCGGGGCGGTGGCGGGGAAGAGCGTCGGCCCGCCCCCCGGCCTCACCATCGCACCACCAGGGTCTAACACAATGCCGTGCGCTGCCTGACGAGGCTCGTCCGCGTCTGCCAAGGGCCACGTGCCGGCGCCCGAAGCCCCCGCCGGCCGGCGCGAGCGACAGCATGACCCCGCAGCTGTAAAAGATGGCCGCAGAGCACGGCGGCATGCGCGCGGCGGGGAGGAGCAGCGCTGGCGGCGGCGGCAGCAGTGGCACCGCTCGCTTGGCTGGGCGTGCTGCTGCTGGCGGCCCCACCGCCCGCCCGGCGCGCCTGCGTATCGAGTACATGAGCAATATAGAGGTGCGCTAAACAAGTGTGCCAGCTGCGCTCGTTATCCAGTGTGCAGGCGCTCTCGTGGGTGCTGCCAACCGGCGCCTGCTCCGCAGTGGCGCCACAGGTGGCCTCAAGAGGCGCCCGTGAGCCCACCACCCCTGCCACGCGTCACCACCCCTCTCCTCACAGCCGCCATGCTATCTTTGGTTGGCAGCCGACTGTTGCATGCTGTCGCTTCACCACTGGTCCCCGCCGCCGCCCGCACCCCCCTTTTTGCCTTCCCTTCCTTCTGTGCGCAGGCCGCCGCCCTCTCCTGGTTTGTCTACCTCACCACCCTGGTGCTGGTGGTCGGGGTGGTGGTCCTCGTGCTGCTCAAGTTCAACGTTCAAGAGTCGGAAATGATATTTGAGAACAAGGCCTGGTGAGCACCAAGGTTTGTCGCACTGACTTCGTCCAGTGGGTTTCATCAGGCTGTCGTCGATCTGCGCGTGTCGCGGAGGCAGGCCTGGGCCGGTGGGCCATTGCTGTCCTAATCCGCGGCTTGCAGGACACAGCGCAACGTGCAACCGCTGGCTTCCCCTGCTGCTGCCATCCCACGCGCTGTTGGGCACCAATTCACCAACGTCTTACCCCCGCACCACCCTCCTCCTTGCTGCCAACTGTCTGTGGCAGGTATGTCGTCAACCTGGCCATTGCCTCGGTGGCACTGGCCGTTATGGTTTGCCTGGGCACCTGGTTTGGCGCAGCCGCATATGCCACCCGGCAGGCGCGCCGCAGCTGGTGAGTGGCTGCGTTTATTTTCAAATTTCCCCTGGCACTGTGCTGCCGCTGCCTGCGCGACCCAGGCCGAGCATTGAACGCTCAATGAGTGTTGCGTGACATGTTCCGTACGCCCAAGGTGCAGCAGGGGTTTGCAGAACATGTCATGCAACATCTCATGTCATCAATGCACGCACAGCACACCAATGCACACAGCCCAACCATCCATGCTGCAGGGTCTTCCGCCGCGTGAGCCTGTGCCGAGCGGCGGGAGTGCTGCTGGCTATCGAGGTTGTGGCAGCGGTGTTCTGGGTGGCCCCATACTCAGTTGCCATCGGTTACGACTGTTCGTGGTTTGACAACTCCATCGGTGGGTCCTGTTGTGTGCCTGGCAATCTTTCATCTGGGGTGGTGTCTTGTTGTGTTCAGTGATGGAGCACATGCTCGTGAGTGTGGCAACTCCATCCATTTGGTGTGGCTGCCTGTAGAGGATTTGGCAGGGCGGGTTCTTCAGGGTTTGCAAGGGCGCCAGCCGCTGCAGTGATCACGGCTAGTCTGCTGCTGGACAAGGGTTGCTGCCGCTGCTGCTGCCGCCGCTGCTGCTGCCACTGCCGCGATATGAGTTGCAATGAGCGCTGTCAAGGCTGTCAGCTGACAACCAGACGACCGCTGCCTGGCGCCCATCTGCAGCCTACATGTCGCTGGTTCGGTGGACATCCTACAACTGCACCTTTGTCTGGTGAGGGCCCAGGTGCCAATGCCTGGAAGAGAGGGGCAGCCACCAGGCTTTGGAGCAGCTGCCTCAACCAGCTGGACAGGCAAGCCGACGCAACACACGCAGCATTGCACATCCAAGTACGCATGCATGGTCCCGTGTTCCCCTGGGTGAAGGATGGTCATGATGGCGCATGCTTGCTGCCGGTACCGCGGCCGGGACCCGCCCACCGACCCCGACCAGCAGGTGGGCAGGCTCGCGCGTGCAGGAGGAACCTTTCTGTAGTGCTCCCGCAGCTTTTCTGTATGCTGTACTCGGCGTGCGCTTGACAGAAGATGCGCTTGCACGTTTCAGTTCTGTCTGTAACAGGCCGTTGTCGTTGTGCCCCTCATTGCTGCTCCACAGCTGGTCATGGACGTGTCCACCCGCCAGAAGCTGAGGCTGCACGCCCCCAAGCTGCTGTGGTGGGCGTTTTTTGAGTTCTTTGTCATCGCGACTACCGTCATGCGGGTGAGGCGCCATGCGCGAGCACTGGGGTGGGGCGCCAGGTGCCACAGCCAGCTACTGCACTGTGTGCCCCTCCAGCGATGTGTGCGTGCTTCGCCTTACCGTGCCAGCCACAGCGTGACACATGGCTCCACAACCCGCTCTGCACGAATGCTTCGGGCGATCCACCCCCGCCTGACTGCCGCGCTGCGCTGCCTTGCCTACTTCACTACACCCCTTGTACCCCAGACCCGCGACCCAAACAACTCTCTGGCCCAAGACGCCGCAAACTGCTTCCAGCAGACGTACGACTGCCAGCAGTCAAGCTGGTTTTACGCCATGGTCATTGCTCAGGTGTGGCGGGAGAGCGCCCCAGTTCTGGGGCACCCGCATCATGGCAACGGTCGCCAGCTCAGCAATTGAGTTCTCCTCCCCCGAGCTTCCACCCTCCTTGCGGCAGCGCGCAGGTGCAGCCGCACACACCCTGCTGCTCTGGTTATGTTGTAGCTAATTGGTGGCGCGCCCCTTCTCAATGCGCACCCCAACTGAGTGCAGCTGGCGGGCACGGCTGTGTATACCCTGCTGTTCCTGTTCTACCTGCGGCGCGCCTACCAGGACCACGCCGCCCTGCCGTGGGCGCGCTACCGCCTGTCAAACCTTTACATCCGCCTACTGGTGAGCCTTCACTGTGAACCGTACCTGTTGGCAACCTGGGGGTTGGCAACATTGGCCACTGCCCTGGGCGCGCTACCGCCTGCCAAACCTCTGTCACCGCCGGCTGGCAAGCTAGTTGTCCTGCAGGACAGCTGTCCAGCTGTCCAGTGCTTTTCAACGTCATTGTCACCGCGTTTGTCACCTGCCGTGTCTGGGGCGCAGTTTATCTGCCTCATCCCGCTGGCCACTGCATTCGCCGTCTCCTCCCTGACCACTCAACCCATTCGCCTCGTCCCACTGCCCACAGGGCCGGCACGGCACCGTGGCTTTCGGTGTGGTGCTCCTGTCGGTCATTGTCATTGCATCCGTGAACCTCACGAGCTGCTGGAGCTACCTTGACGTCAGCCTGGGCATCGCGCCGGTGCAGGTGATTTTTCATTCGAACTGAATTCGATTGGCAATGTTATCAGCGGCTGGCTGGTCGTGCCTGGGCGTCAGCCTGGGCATCGCGCCCGTGCAGGTGCGGAGCAGTTGGGTGTCAATTCTGTGTGCCGCCGCTTGCTCAAGTGGCTGTTGGCTGCATGGTGCTCGCCCTTCTTGTGAAGCTGCTACGCGATTTTGTATTGCGGTGAGCACCTCGCCACACCATGCATGATATGCCCTGCCTTCCCCCTGCGCACACCCTACCGTGCCGCCGCTGCAGCTCTGGCTCTTCCTTCCGACCATCGTCCAGCGGGCGGCTTGCTGAACTATGCTCCTCCTCCATTGATCTTCCTCCGTTGTTCTCCCTCCGCTGCTTGCAGGTCTCTCTCTCTCCTCCCTCTGACCGTTGTCCAGGTGGTCCAGCTGTGCTTCTCCTGACCTTCCTCCGCTGTTCCCCCTCCACTGCTTGCAGCTCTCCCTCATCCTGCTGACCATCGTTCAGGTGGCGGCCCTGATGCCCCAGCATGAGCAGCCCAGCGATTTGCTGATGGTGCGCACTGTGCAGCTAGAAACAGCCTCAACCAGGCAGCCATGTGGCATGCATGTCGTGCTCCTGGCAGCGAGTACGCGTGTGCCAGGTGCATATGGCATCAGCCTGTTGCGCACTCGCACGTGCTGGTCCTTCACACTCCCCTCCACTCCTGCCCCTCCGGTGTGTACCTAGACCTGGCGGCAGCACTTCTGTTGGACGCTGGACAGCCTACCCGCCGCCCTTGCGGAGCGGGATGCGCAGCTGCTGCGGGCGCAAAGCACACAGCAGGGCGGCTTGCTGGCGCTGCTCGGCCAGCTGTCGGGCGGGCGGAGGTGGCTGGCGGCTGCTGCAGAAAAGGTAGGCCTTGCTTGGGTGGGTGGG
>VIYQ01000466.1:0-18609 GCA_009928355.1 Chlorella sp. CH2018
GGGGTGAGTGAGGGCAGGAGGGCAGGGATGGAGGGCAGGAGAGCAGGCGTAGGCAGAGCAGCGGCATGGGCATGGCAGGCGGGGTCCTGGTTTCGGCCCACGTGTGAGTCAGGGAGCGGTGGGGCGCCTGGCTGACCACAGAACATGAACGGCTGAACAGTGACCTGGTGCTGCAGAGCCAGGTGGGCAGGCGCCGCCCACTCCAGCACTCAGCACTCCCCTACAACACTCTCACCCATGCCACTGCTTGCCCCTCAACCCAGCCATGCACCCAGCTGCCGCACCTGCTTGCCCGTCATCGCAGCGTATCCGCTCCAATGACTGCAGCGCGGGCGTGGTCTTGGGTACGCCTGAGGCTCGCCGCGCCCCGTCCGCCTGCTGTGGCTGCTGGCTGGCCGCCGGCTGCTGGCTGGCCGCCGGCTGGCTCAGCAGCTGGCTGGCCGGCCACTCTCCGTCCTCCTCCTCATCCGCTGTGGTGGTGGCTGGGCCTGCAGGCGGCTGTGCACCTTGCTGGCTGGCGGGCAGCTGCGTCTGCGTGGGCTGCTGGCTGGTGCCGGCAGGGCCGCCATCGGGGTCGGGCGCTGGCTCTGGCGGGCGCTGGCTCAAAAAGGTGGGCTCGTACGCCAGCTGCGAGAAGATCTGGAAGCCATCCTCATCCTCCTCGTCTTCATCCTCCTCTGCCATCTCCTGCTGCTGCGCCTGCTGCTGAGGCTGCTGCGCCTGCTGCTGCACGTCCATCGGTGCTGCGCCCTGCTGTGCAAGCTGGGTGCTGCTGCCCGACGCACCCGTCAGCGCCGGCGTCTCCAGCGCCTGCTGCGTGGCAAAGCGGTGCTGCAGGCTGCGCAGCAGCGCTGTCTGCAGCATGGCACCGGCACCGGTGGGCGCGCCGGCAGTGGGCGGCACCGCCGCTGCCGCCAGCAGCCCCACTGCCGGCGTCTGGCTGGGCCCCGCCTGCTCATCCGGCTCCTCGCTGCTGTCGCGGGCATCCTGCGGACAGTGTGTCAAGCGGAGGGGAGTCGGGTGCACAGCAATCGCAGCAGCCTGCGGGGCGAGGAGGCCGCCATCATTCGCACCCCGTCTCCGCCCGCCCGGGATAGCAGCGGCCCTCACCGGCGGCGGCGGCCGCGGCTGCAGGAACTGCTTGATGCCCTTTTGCCGCTTGGCAGGCGTGGCGCGGCCCTCGGCGCCCCGCCTGCCCGACAGCCGGCTCTTCTGCCCGCTCTTGCCGGCCATTCCGGCACGTTTGCTGTTTGCCAGGCGCCGGCGCTCGGTCCGCTGGGGCTGGCAGTCGAGCCGCTAGGCCGCCATTACTGTGATAAATGCGGCGGCAGGGAGGGGGGAGGCCCGGGGGGCGAGAGCACGCCGCTGTTTCCTTCCCTGCTGCGCCTGGGCTACGGTGGGGCGGCTCAGGGGCAAGATCACTCTTCGGTGGTGCGACAGGATGCGGCGATGGCGTGTCAGGGAGGCTGGCATGAGCTCCCGCAGGCCGGCGTTGCGCGGCGCGCAGCGGGGCGCCGCAAATTCATTTCAACTTGGCGATCCAGCCAGCCGCCGCGCTGCTGCCTGCCCGCGTGCACTGCCCGACAGAGATGCAGGCGCCCCCAGCCCCTGCTGCAGAGCTCTGCGCCGCTGCTGGCGGCGGCGCCGGCCAGCAGCAGGCCCTGCAGCAGCAGCAGGCACAAGACGCCGGCGTGCTGCGGGACGACATGGCGCTGCAGCAACACGCGCAGCATGCGGCGCCAGTGCCGGCGGCCGCCGCTGCGACAGGGGCCGACCCCCAGCAACGGCCGGCGGCAGCCGGCCCAGCGGCAGCAGCGGGAGGCGGCAGCCCCGACCCAGATCAGGGCGCAGCTGCAGACGGCGACCTAGCTGCGGAGGGAGAAGAGGGAGAGGAGTATGATGAGGAGCTGGGCGCATGGCTGGCGGGCCGCCTGCACCGCATGCAGCCCGGCGCCGAGCTCACAGTCGGCTCGGTCAAGGTGCTGGGCAAGCTGCTGGTGCGTGCTGCTGGCTGGTGGGCAGCGTGCATGCTGGTGGCATGTTTTGTGCAAATCTTGCCGTGCTCATACGAAAATGTGCAGCAACGGACTTGCACACGGGACCAAACAATCTTGAGTATACATGCTTGCTGGTCTGTGCATGTGTGCTGCGTGGCCATGCCTCATCAGGTGGCGACCCTTGCATGACCAACCTTCCATCCCGCTGTTGTGTTTGGCACAGGATGAGATCACGGTGCGGGTGCTGGAGGAGGCGCAGCGCGTCAGTGGTGGTGGTGGCACAGCCGTCAGCAGCAGCTGCCCTGCAGCAGACGCTGCCTCAGCTGCAGCAGCGCCGGCACCAGGGCCCAGTGCGGCTGCAGCAGCTACAGGGGGGCAGGCGGCGGCGGCAGGTGGCGAA
The DNA here is from genome assembly GCA_009928355.1 of Chlorella sp. CH2018. Lineage (NCBI taxonomy): Eukaryota > Viridiplantae > Chlorophyta > Trebouxiophyceae > Chlorellales > Chlorellaceae > Chlorella > Chlorella sp. CH2018. Next base: position 2,398 of record VIYQ01000466.1, read on the forward strand.
CGACGGGGCAAGCACACGCAAGCCAAAGCTAGTGCGCTCACCAGCCTGGACATCCACAAGGTGAGTGTGGGGGGGGGCACGATGGGTGGTTGTGTCTGTTTTTATTGCCACTTCGATTGCGACTCAATGTGGCAGCGGCGCCGCTCGGCTGACCACGCCTCGCTCTTTGCTCCGACGAGCAGCCATGCGTGACTGGCTTGCCGTGGCTGCATGCGCACAGCCTCATCCGCTTCTGCATGGCATGGTCCCTCACGTCCCACTCTCATAGGCGCTGAAGCGGGTGCTGCCCGGCGAGCCATCTGACAACAAGCTGCGGCCTTACCTGCCGGCGGTGACCAAGCAGGCCTGGCACCTGTGAGCTGGGTGGGCTGGGGGCTGCGGCTTTCGATTCATGGCACAGGGCGGGAACAGGGCATGCACTGTGCATCACTAGCTGATGCTCGCCCGCTGCATCTTGGCCTGCACTCAACAGCACCACTGCTGGCTGCCGGCCACTCCCACAGGGACAAGCAGTCTCTGAAAGGCATCAAGCGGCAGAAGCAGGCAGCCGGCGCGGCTGGCCCAGCCGCGGTCCCAGCGGCAGCTGCCGCTGAGCCACCAGCCAGCGGTCCCGCTGCAGGGAAGCAGCAGCAGGCGGCTGGCATTGCAGCAGCTAAGGAGAACCAGCCTGTCTGACATTTTAGTACATGTGTGGCAGCCCATACAAGTAAATGCACGTTCAGAGCTGGCCCGCCAATCGAGCGCATGCTTGCAGGCGCCGGCGCATGGCAGGCGCCAGCGGCTGTGGGTGGTCCTGCTGCAAACCTCCGACGCGCTGCCGCGGCCCCATTGCATTTCGTTCTGACCTGTGCATTGTCCTCGGAATGAGCACGGGGTCTGGAGATGTGGAGGCGCAGCAAGGGCTGGAGCTCGCGTGGGCGGAGCTCACGGTGCTCGCCAAGCGGTGCGCCGGACGCCGGGTCGGTGCATTGCGGGGATAAGTTGCTCTATTTAACGCGATCGCCGAAACGGGCAGCTTGACCGCCTGCTGCCGCTCCGCCGCCGCCGCTCTGCCGCCGCTTCCGCCGCTGCTGTCCTTGGGTCATGCTCGTTGCCTCCCAGGATTGCAGGGGCCGCAAGCGGCTGCTGGACTGCGTGTCGGGGCAAGTGGGCCCCGGATTCACAGCCATCATGGGTGAGCGGCTGCCTGCACAGTGCACCCGCAGCGGCAGCTGGCCGCTGAAGCCGCCGCCAGCTGGGGCTACATGGCCAGGCGTCAGAGTGTGACGCACCGCTGCCTATGCTGCCGCCCATGCTCTCGGGTCCACAACAGGTCCCAGCGGCGCCGGCAAGTCCACACTGCTCAACGCGCTGGCCTGCCGGCTGGACAAGGGGGCCACGCTGGAGGGCAAGGTGCGGCTGCTCTGCTCTGCTGTTTGCTGCTCACTCAGAGATACAGAGTGCCAACAGGCTCATGCATGCCAACAGCACCTGCTGTATGGCGGTTTGCTCTGCCTGAACCACACAGTCAGCCCGCTAAGAACCACCCTCCCACAATCGCTGCGGCACCTAGCCAAGTGTGCTCAGCTGGGGCGCCCGTCCTGCTGCCGCGCTTGCAGGTGCGGCTCAACGGGCAGCCATACACGCTGGCCACCCTGAAGCGTCTGGCGAGGTGCGGCACATGGAGTAAGGCTGTCGCTGCTGATGAGGCCGCAATCATGCAGAGGGTTGAGCTAGCATGACCGTCAACGTGCACTCCCCGCCCTAACCCCTCTTGCCCTGCAGCTACGTCATGCAAGTGAGTCGCCAAGCCAAGCAGCTGGAGCCTGCTGCCCGCCTGTGGCATGCAGCTGTTGCCCACAGAACTGTGCGGCGCCTGCCGTTCAGCTCAGCTCCGCAACATGCACCATGCGTGTTTGCCCTCAGCTCCGCCTGGCACAGTGCTGCCGTGCACAACATGCTGCCTTGCCTCACTAACCTGCCTGCTTTGCCTGAATAGGATGACCTGCTCAACGCACACCACACTGTGGAGGAGACGCTGGTCTTTGCTGCCAAGGTGTGTGGGCACATGCAGGGGTCTGCATGCCTCGGCTCGGCTGCAAGTGGGTTGCATGGGCGTCAGCCTGCCAACGGTGCAGGCGTGCAGCGCGCCTGGTGCGGACTGTATGTGCAGGCCGGACTTGCAGCGCATACCAGCTTGCTTGAACTTGGCAGCCCTGCGCGCCGCCTGCTTGCAGCTGCGCCTGCCTCCCAGCACCACTCCTGAAGAGGCGGAGGCACGAGTGGAGGAGGTCGTTGACGCCTGCAAGCTGCACTCATGCCGGTGGGTGGCGCCAGCCTGTCAACGAATGCCTGTCAATGCCTTGTGCTGCTGGCGGCACCTGCTTTGCACCAGGCAGGAGCCGCACCTGATGCCGCCTTGCAGCCAATGCTCGGCGCTGCAAATATGTTTGCCCTTGGGTGCAGGCACACGTTGGTTGGCTCGCCGCTGCGCAAGGGCATCAGCGGCGGCGAGCGCAAGCGGCTGTGTGTGGCGGTGGAGCTTCTCACTCGACCGCAGCTCCTGTTCCTTGATGAACCCACATCTGGGCTGGATTCGGGTGCGTTTGGGAAGTAAAAGCAGGCCTGAGGTGGAAGGGCTGCAGGCGGGAAGCGCCAAGGCACACCTGCTGCCGCCTGCCCCACCACCGCTGCCCGCCCCTCTCCCCGCCCCGCACAGTCACCGCCCTGAGCCTGTGCCAGCTGCTGCGGGAGCTGGCCACCAGCCGCGGCTGCACCATCCTCACCACCATCCACCAACCGAGCTCCAAAATCTTCGAGCTCTTCCACGGCCTCATCCTGCTGCAGGCGAGCGAGTGCACAGAAGGGTTGTCGGGGGGTCTGCAGCATCCGGGGGGTGTGCGACAGCTTGCGCCTTGCTACATTTGAGCGCACTGAGCACCCGTTTGCAGACTGAGCGCCTGGTTCGCAACACATTCTTGCTGCAGACTGGCCGCATCGTGTACCAGGGACCGCCCAGCGCCGCCATCGCGTTTTTTGCCCGCCACGGTGCGCCGCGCTGCGCCTGCTGTGCATCGCCTGCACACGCTCAAGTGGCGCAGCAGTCAAATGCGGCCGCTGATGGACAGTGCCATGTGTTGCGGAGAGTGTGTGCTTCCTTTCACTGCTGCTTTCAACCCCACGCTCCTCCTCCTGCCCCCTGTCCCGCAGGCTTCCCTTGCCCGCCGCTCACCAACCCAGCAGACCACGTCATGGACGTGATTGCCACTCCCCCGCCGTCGGCACGTGGTGGCAGCCTGGCGGCAGGCGTGCGCTGCTACAGCACCGAGAGCTTTGTGCTGCAGGAGCCGCCAGTGATAGAGTGAGTGGCAAGGGGTGAGTAGTGCATGCAGTGGCGGACAGCTGGGGGCAGGTGCGATTTGTCTGGCATCCGCCACGCACCAACCATGTACCCTGTTTGCACCTACCCGTGCAACTCAGGTTCTCCGACAATGGCAGCAGCGACCAGACCCTGGAGCTGCGGCAGCAGATCCCCTGGATACGCCAGTACCGCGTGCTGCTGGAGTGAGTGCCAGGGGGCAGAGTGGACGGTATGGAGAGCTGGGATTTTTCCACGGTGGTTGCATGCTTGGCAAACTGGCGGCTGGCCTTGACCCCAGACGTGAGGCCTCGTGCCACCTCCCCTCCTGCACCTGTCTTGTGCGCTGAGGAGCAGCGGTGCGGGCGCAGTAGGGTTGAAGCTCTGCCATGCAACACATTCCCTGCCTGGCTGCGCAGGCGGTGCATCAAGGAGCAGCAGCGCAAGTGGAAGACGTCCGTGGTGCAGCTGATCCAGAGCATGCTCATCGCAGCGCTCATTGGCGGTGCGTGCGCGGGTTCAAAAGCAGCAGCGGGACACCATGAAGCGCTGATGCATATTTTTCAATGCCCCTCCCAAGCTGCACACTGCTTGCAGCCATCTGCCCACTCTGGCTCATGCCCCCGCCTGCTCTTCCCTGCCCCACCACCATCAATAGGCGTGTTCTTCCAGATCGGCACCACCCAGACCTCGGTGGCCAAGCGCCTGCCGGTGCTCTTCTTCTGTACCATCAACCAGGTCGGTCAGCGCAGCAGCATCCTGCAGCACTTGCTTCGACAGGACCCGCCCCGAACTGCTGCCGCCGACCATGTTGCCTCGCCCTGCACATTAGCTGATTCACAGATGCTCTCCTACCCTCCATTGCAGGGCGTGTTTGGCGCGCTGGCCGTCATCAACAGCTTCCCGGGAGAGCGCGCCCTGGTGCTGCGGGAGCGTGCCAGCGGCATGTGAGCCTTCGATAGAACGCCGCATGCATTGTGGGTGCCACGCTGTGCACGCTCGCTGTGCGGTTTGCCTGTGGTTGGTCATTGCAGGCGCAGCGGCTTGGCGCAGCCACATCCGCCTGGCCTGCATGAGGCCATGCAGCACTGCAGCGCAATCATGGCCATCCGCCGCTTTGGCACTGTAGGTACTATGCATCGGCCTACTACCTAGCCAAGTCCACGGCCGAAGCCTTCATCTACGTGGTTGCCCCCGTCTGCTTCTCCTGCATCGCCTACTGGATGGTCGGGCTGCAGGTGGGCAGCAGGGCTGGGGCGTCCCAGGGGCGGGCCGGTGGCTGCACTGTGTGTGCATGGCACCGACGGTTGGGGCTGCTGGCTGACGGGTTGCTGGGTTCGACCTGCTAAGGAGATGCACGCGCTGTGTCACCTGCTGCTGCCGACTGTCCCCCACCGACTGTTCCCCAACCACCGCAGCCCCTGGCCTCCAAGTTCTTTGTCTTCATGGCGTTCATGGTGCTGTGCCAGCAGGCGGCAGTCAGCCTGGCGCAGGCTGTCTCAGCCATCTGTCGCGATGTGGACACCTCAGGTGGGCTGGGAGGTGCTCGACACCTTTAGGTGGGCGCCGGGGGATGCGTGCAAGAGCCACGTTGGTAACAAGCAGTACTGGCTCTTGACTGGTTGTGCATGCATTGTGTGCTGGTCGCTGGGCTGGATACCAAGGCATGCGGCTTGCAGCTGCTTGTGCCTGCGACAAGCAGCAAGCTGCTGCTGCTCGCTGCTCATGTTCAACCACACTCTGCCTTGATTCTGCCGCAGTGGTGGTGCTGCCCATGTGCCTGGAGGTGATGCGCCTGTTTGGAGGTGCGAGGGAGCCGGGCTGTTGTGCAGAGGGAACCAGGGCAGCTGTGTCACGCAAGGCCGCTGGCATAGCAGCATCTGACGCTGCCACCGCACCCAGGCCCTTTAGGGCGGTAGATACCCTGCCCTCGACACAAAGCAGCTGCATGGTGAGGTGCTGCTGCCGGGCGCTCGTAGGCCCTGTGCCAGGCCTGGAGATGCACTCAACCACTGCGCTGCCTCCTTCTCTTGCTGCCCTCAGGCTTCTTCCTGGCGCCCGCGCTGCAACAGAAGTGGATGGTGGTGCTGGACTACATCAGGCACGGATTGAGCCTTTGCTGTACAGCTCCGAGTGCTTGTGTGCTTTGCGTGCAGCTGGGCTCCAAGCGTGGTGCTGCCGCTGGTTGCCCAGGGGCAGCTGGCGGCGCTGTGCTCCGCCTCCTGTGCTGCGCTCACAACTCCAACAACCTTGCCCCTTCCCGAACTTGCAGCTACGTGCGCTACTCCTACTTTGGCATCGCGCTGAACGAGCTGACCGGCTTGGTGCTGACCTGCACGCCGGAGCAGCTAGCGTGAGTGCAACGCAGGGCTGCTGCGGGCGGCAGCTGCCGGCTGGGTGCGGTGGGGTCAGCAGGGTAGCTTACGGGGGAGCCAGTGCAGGACGTGATGCCACACCGAGCATGCGCGATTGCGTCCCCAGAGCCGCCTGAACCCCAAGTCCACATGCTTCTGCCTCCCTCCCACCCCTCTGCGCAGCGAGGCCAACGGCCGCTGCCCCGTGACATCCGGCGAGCAGACGATAGAGCGCCTGGATCTGAACCAGCTGTCCATCGCTGCCAATGCGGGCATCCTAGTGGCCTACGTCTTCACCTGCCGCCTGATTGCCTTCCTGGGAATACGCTTCCTGAAGCACTGAGCCTGCAGCTGACGGTTGATTGAGGCAGTCGAGACGAGCTGTGGCCGTGCCAGGATGTGAAACCTAACCTGCCTGCCGGTCGGCAGTACATCTGTAAGATGAAATGTTACAATATTGGAGCAGTAATAAACAATTAGGGCAGTGCGGGTAACAGCCGGCGGAGTCACGCAACCAGGGGCTGGCAGCCGATCGCAGCCTTGAGTGTTCACCGCATGCTGTGCCACTTGGCGTTGCGGGCGCGGTGCAGCCCCGCCTCCACCGCCGCCTCCACATCATCCACCACCACCTGCCGGGAAGCAGAGCTCATGCAGCGTGGTCAGGGGGGGCACTTGGAACAGAGCAGGCTCTCCCAGGAGCACACAGAGCAGCAGGCTCTCCCAGCAGCACAGCACGGCAGGCATACACCGCAGCCCTGGACGGGAGTTGAGGTACAGCTCAAGCTGTTTGCATGCACACTGCACAAGCCTACTCAGCCAGCCGCACCTGGGCCGGGTCTGCCGGGGAGTTTTCCGTTGCCACACCCGTCTTGGTCACCAGCACAGACACCCATGGGGCGCCCGCCGCATTGGCGCCACGCACGTCCGCTGCAGGATTGTCCCCCACCGCATAGATAGCGCTGAACGGCAGCGGTGTGCGTGCGCGCTGTGTGCTGCTGCTGCCGCCGCTGCTGCCGCCACCGCTGCTGCTGCTGCCGGCTCTACCAATGTCCTCGCTGCCGCTGCTGCTAGACACAACCCTGCCCGCCTCTGCTGCAGCAAGCACTGCTTCCTCCGCTGGCTCCGGCACTTCGATGCCCAGCTGCTGCGCCTGCTGCAGCAGCAGCCGCTCAATGAGCAGGTAGGGCGCGGCGTGCGGCTTGCCAAAGTGGTGCGCATGCGGCAGCGGCTCGCCCGTCAGCTGGGGGTAAGGAATGCGAGGCAAACACGGGCGGTTGGTTGGCGCGCATGTTGTGCACCAGGACAGGGCCAGTGGATTGAGGCAACGCGGGCAAGCTGACTGAACCTGAACAGTTCACCCGGTTCGTTTCGGGCATCGGCAAACGACGACACCAGCAAGCCCACCTTGACGTGCAGGGCTTCCAGGCAGGCAGAGAAGGCACACTGGCCAAAGCGCGGCGCGGTGAACTCATTGGCCCACCTGCGCAGGGGGTTGGGGGTGGTGGCTGTACTCAGGCCAGGCGTGGCAAAGGCGCAACTGCAAAGCGCACCGAGCTACGGCAGCTGCCAGCTGGCACCAACCTATCGGGCTCCTCAGCCACGACGCAACACCAACACAACAACCATGTCAACAAAACGATCACGTCAAAGATGGCACCAATCCAACCTTGCAACCCCGTCCTGGCTGCACCAGCGGAAAAAAAAACTCACAGCATGTCTGGGTTGCTAAAGAAGACCTCCACCGGGGGCGCCCCCGCTGGCGGCGGCCAGCAGCCGGGCATGCCCCGCGACAGAATCACATCCGTCATCAGCTGCAGGTCCCTGCAGGCAATGAGTTGGGCAGGAGGGGGCACAGGCAAGGAGGCTGGTTGGAGTGCAGCAGCATGAGGTGGGCTGCCACTGTGGGCCGGCACGCAAGGCTGCCTGCGCACTCCTTCTTGTTAGGTTGCCTGCGCACTTGGCATCTGCCAACCAAGCCCCGCCCCCACCCGTGACCCACCGGTACCAATCTGAGGGGTCGGTGAAGACCATGATGGCCCTGCACTCAGCACGCAGGCAAAGCAGGCCGACGTGATGGTGTCCGCCTCACAACAAGGCCATGCACTTGTGCCCAGACATGCAGTCGGGCACGGTTGCAAGGCATGCTGCACAGGGCTGACGCGCGCAGGCATGTGGGCACCGCTTGTAACTGTGGGGCAGCTCCCACCTGATGGGGTGCTGGGCCGAGCCATACTTGAGCTCTCGAGTGTACACGGGCAGGTCCTGGCCCGGGAACAGGCCCTGGTCCTCGCTGCAAGCGCAGGGAGATGCAAGGTGGCAATCGCAGGGGAGTTGCACCGGTGGCCGCAACCACGTGTTCGTTCAACCACACCTCACTCACCCACAAGCACTGACAAGCACTACGGACCAGACGCAGCGGCGGCACAGCACGTGCAGCAGGCCAACGCAAGGCACAGCCGGCGCGGTACCATACTGCACCAGGCTGCAGCACTCACTGGAATGGCACAGCGGCCGGCATGGCACGGGTCAGCTGGTGTGTGGTCACAATGTGGCGGAAGCCGTAGTGCCTCGCCACCTCACGCACCTGGCTTGGGTGGGGCAGGGGAAGGGGAAGGGCAGCGGCATGGGACAATGCTGCATATCGGCTGGGAGCGGGTCCCACTTGCTTGGCGCCGATGAATGCTGCAGCGCGCAAATGGCTGTTCACCAGGCCGGCAGCATCACTTGTTCGCCCGGTTGTGGCGGGTTAAGGTGGCCCAGCTGGCAGCTGGGCGCACCTGGCCCCGCCCCGCCACCAGCACCGGCTCGTGCGCAAACTTGGTGGCCAGCTGGCGGAAGGGCGTGTGGCTCAGCACCACCTGCTGGGGGAGCAGTCCAGGCAGCAGCGGTGCAGAGGAGAGGTGGTGGGGCAACAACCCGCAGAGGAGGGGTGGCGCGGCAACAACCCGCTCGCAGCAGCGCTTGCAGGGCAAGCACAGCATACCACACATCATGTGAGCACCTGCTGACTACAAGCAGTAGCCTGGAGCACGCCCCAGAACGCTCGCCTGGCTCTCATCCACGTGCACCCCCAGCCACTCCGACAGCTGGTGCGCCTTGACGCGCTCGGTCACGCCGCCGCCGTTGGTCAGGAAGGCCACTGGGTAGCGTGGGCGCGAGCCGTCGGGGGTGTACAGCCGCGCCAGGGCCCTGCGGGGAGGAGAAACGATGGGGATGCAAAGTTGACCTGAGATGAAACCGGTGGTGCGTCCCAGCTGGTGCTTCCCGACACTCCCGTCTGGTTGGGCGCCTCACCGCTTGGCCTGCGGCAGCGTGTGCCGCCCCCGGATCAGCACGCCATCAATGTCAAACACAAAGGCTGGTGGTCCGAGCGGGTTGGCAGCCGCAGCAGAGCTGAACTGGCAAGCGAGGCCAAAGGGCGCGGAGCCGCCGCTGAGAGCCGCCGCGGCAGCCTGCGTCAGCTGCTGTCCCAGCGGCAGCGCCTGCCGCAGCGCCTGCAGAGCAAATTGGGCGAAATAAGCTTGCTAAAAGTGGCGGCCGCGGCCCTCTGGAGCTCCCTGGAGCCTGGGCGGAAAGCAACCCGCGGCGGCAGCCCACCTGCAGGCCCCTCATCCTGCTGCTAGTGTTCTACAGGTGCGTGCAAGCTCGCCGATGCAGCGATCGGGCGCCGGGAAGTGACCAATGCCATGAGCACCCCGCAGCGCGTCGCGGCGGCTCGCGGCGGCGGTGCTACTAGAAGGTGGCCGCGGCGCGCCCCTGCAGCCCTGATCACCCATCCCTCCGACTTCTGGCACAGCTTGGGATTGTGCAGGCGCCCCCTGCGCGCCTGCGCGGGAAGGGACGCAGACGAACGCGGCCAGGCCCCGCACCAGCGCCCGTTCTGGGTCGTCGCCGCCCGCCAGCAGCTCCTGCAGCGACCGCGGGGCTGCCCAGCACGGCCCGAGGCGCTATGGGCAGCCTGGGAGACGAGGACCTGCTGCTGGATGTGGAGCTGCCCGGAGCGGGCCTTCTGGACGACTTGCAGGTGCGCTGAAGGGCGGACTGCTCGAGGCGGCGCTGTACCCACCCGTTCCAGTACGCTCGCGGCCCGCCACACACTCTGAGCGCCCTCCCCGCCCTCCCCCTGCAGCTGGAGTGCGGCCTGGATGATTCCCAGCTGCCGCCCGGGCTGGACGACGGCCTGGGCCTGGGCGTGAGCGGCGGCGGCGCTGCCGGCGCCCACCCCGCCGCCTCCGACCTGCTGGAGAGCCTGCAGCTGGACGCCTTTGTGCTGCCCGGCAGCAGCGGCAGCCATGGCTCGCCCAGCGGCAGCGGCACCGACAGCCCCGTGGAGCTGCTGCCGCCGGCCGACCCTGCCGCGCTCATGCTGGCGGCGCCCGGCCCGTCGCAGGGCCCGCGCCGCAATGGCGCCAGCCCTGCCACCTCCGAGAGCGAAAACCATGGGGCAGGGGCAGCCAGGGGACGCTCCGGCAGTCCTGCCAGCGCTGCCACGGCGCAGCGCGGCGGCGCCACAGCGGCACCAGCAGCGGGCGGCCAGCAGTACGCCACGGAGGATGAGAAACGCTTGGTGAGGCAGCGCCCGCGCTGGTAGCAGGGTTGTGCCGCTGACTGCACTTCTGGGAAAGGTACCTTGCACTGCCTGCAAGATGCTTGGTGCCAGGTGCTGCGCTTGGACCACAGGTTGCATCGCTCCTTCCCCTGCCGCATCACCTGCCGCCCCCCGCTGAGTGTGCGGAACCGCCTTGCTGGCCCTGCCCTGCTGTGCCCCGCAGGCCCGCATGCAGCGCAACCGTGAGAATGCGCAGTTGTCGCGCCAGCGCAAGAAGCAGCAGATGGAGGACCTGCAGGTGGGCTGCACAGCTGCCATGAACCGATGATGCGTGATGTGCTGCATGGCATCCTCGCTTCCGAGCCCCCGCTCCGAGCTTCTGCTGGCCGGCTGCTTGGCACACGACGCCTCGCTGCCTACCCTCCCCCGCCTTGCAGGCGCGCTGCACCACGCTGGCCCAGCAGAACGCGCAGCTGGTGGCGGCTGTGCAGCGCCTGACAGCCGAGAATGCCACGCTGCGGCAGCAGCTGGCGTTGGTGTGCCAGGCTCAGAAGGGTGTGGCAGCTGCAGCGGCAACAGCAGCCAAGCCCGCAGCAGCAGCGACTGGCAAGCCCGCCGCCGCGGCAGCCAAGCCGGCTGCGGCAACAGCCAAGCCTGTGTCAACGCCGGCCAAGCCTGCTGGTGCCGGCGCCTCTGTTGCAGCCAGCGCAAAGCCAATGCAGCAGGTGACGGTGCAGGCAACGGCAGGCGGTGCTGCCACAGCAGCAGCAGTAGCGGCAGTGGCAGCTCGCGGTGTGCAGTGGCCACTACTGCCCTTTGCCGGCCTGCTTCCCAAGGTGACGCTGCCCATTGTGCAGCGGCCAGCAGCAGCGCAGCAGCAGCAGCAGCAGCGACCTGCAACGCAGCCAGCAGCGGCCACCCGGCCGGCGCCTGCAGCGGCGGCGGAGCGTGCCCCCAAGCGCGCCCGCACAGCAGCTGGCGCCAGCACAGCATTCCTGGCGCTCTTCACTCTGTTCATGTTCTCCGGCCTCACTCCCATGCCCCTGACCACACCCAGCAGCAGCGGTGGCAGCAGCGCACTGCCGGTGGCTGGCAGCACGCAGCGCACGCTGCAGGCCCTGCCAGACCCGGCTGCACTCGCAAATGGCATCCGCCACTCTGGCCGCGGCTTGCAGGCGCTGCCGGCCGCCTCCCAGGATGCACGCAGCGGGCAGTTGGTGCAGCACGGGCCGCAGCCGTTTGTGGGGCCGGCAACCTCGCCGCTGTCCGACCCCGATGGCAGCAGCATGCCCAGCGGGCCGCACCTGCAGCAGCTGCTGAACAGCACCCTCCAAGCGCTGCTGCTGGAGCCTGACAATGCAGCGCTGGAGGCAGCAGCCCTGCGGCGCCTGCAAGAGCTGGGCCCGGTGGCACTGCTGCTCGACTCGGATGACGCGCGCGGCGGACCGAGCGCCAACCCCCTCGCCGCCTCTGCTGCCTTCCCGCAGCTGGCAGGTGCGCGGCCTTGACTCTGGTGGTTTTTGGCTGCACATGGGCTGCCTGCACAGCTTGGCCCAGTGTGATGTTGCGGAAACACGGGAAGCCGCCTGCCCACCTGCCTGCCATCCATGGCAGCAGTGCGTGTGCCAGCACTGTGTGTGCACGGCACAGCACCTGCAGTAACATCGTTCCCGCCCTGCTCACCCTAGTGCTCTCCTGTGCGTGTCATTGGTGTCTGCAGGCCAGCTCTTTGGCAGCGCGGGGCTGGAGGTGCCCCAGATGTGCCAGCCTGTGCTGGAGTTTGACGCCTCCTCGGTGCCCCATGCCGCTCGCACACGCCGCAATCTGGAGCGCCACGTCATGGGCGCCACCGGCTTCCGCGGCCGCAGCCTGGCTGCCGCCGGCAGCGCGGTTGCGGCTGGTGGCACCAGCAGCGGGGGGCCCAGTAGCAGCGGTAGCGGCGTCGTGGCTGGCGCGCCGGCGCTGCGCATTTCTGAGGAGGACACCGAGGGCTTGGAGGGCCCCGAGCAGGGCAGCCAGGGCAGCGATGCCCTGCTGCCTGCCAGCTCCGCGGCCGGGCCGGTGCTGGTGTCCATCCTGCTGCCGGCGAATGCGTCGGGCAGCGGCGGCAGCAGCGGCGCCAAGCTGGCGGCTGCCGACAAGGTGTTTGTGGTGCTGCTGCACCCGCAGGAGCGGTTTGTCACATACTCCTGCTCCCTACCGCGCCCCGTGGTGCTGTGAGGCGGGCATGCCGTGGCTGGCCAACAAGCTGGCGTGCCCAGCGCAGCCCTGCCGTGCAGTCCACTGTGCCTCTTTTCCGCGCCACCCATTGAACCTCCCTTCCTGCTGAACCTAGAACACTCGGGGCGGCCACCGCGCCCCTGTTTTTTGTTGGATTTTCCTCCTGATACGCCCCTTGACCTGCCACCCCCGCTGTACCCTTGCCTCCCTCCTTCCCCCGTGGTACGCTCGATTTGTGTGCCCTCGCACCTCGGCATCACGACCCTTCCGCCACACCACTCATGCAGACCCCCCCAGCGAACACATTGTTCCTCCCCTTTGATTGAACCCTCTTCCCTTCGCTTCCCTGGATTGATCCTTGACACAAGTGCCCCCAGGACACAAGTGACCTGCTCCCCTCCCGCGCACCCCACGTGCATCGGCCCTTTGCCCCGTCCTGTGGTCCAGCAAGCCCGCCGAGGGCCCTGCATGAACCCTGCCGCCGCTCTCTCGCTCTGTAAGCGTGCATGATGCCAATTGTGGGGCACCGCCATCAGGAAGGGCGGCAGGCTGGTGGCCAGAGGTGGGGGGCAGCAATTGGGAAATCAGGGAACGCCCCGATTCGGCGCCCCACGCTATCACACCCGCTGCGGCAGCGGATGCATGCCTTGACCCCCGCGCGGCGGCCCGCCACCCCCTCCTCTCGCCTGCAGTCGATCACCTGACCGTCGTGCAGGCCCCCAGAAGCAGTCAGCGGCCTTGCACGAGAAACCCGCCCTGGCATATGGGCTGCCCCGCTCCCCAGTGATGCTCAGCAGCCTGCCCCTGGGCCGCAGCGGCGTCACAATGCGCAGGAGGTCGGACAGCGCGGAGGCGCTGTGCGGGCCGCAGGCGGTGCCCCGCGAGCACCCGGCGGCCCGGCCCCTAGGCCTCAAGGCGCCCCCGGTGCCCCATCGACTAGTGCTGGCGCTCGCGCGCTCCGATTCCGCGGCAGACAACGGCGGCGCCGCCGCCGCCGCCGGCAGCGCCGGCTCGGCACCCCTCTCCCCGCCTCGGTGCGCGGGCTGTGCCTGCCGCGCAGCAGGCGTGTGCGTTGGGCATCATTCACAAACGTGCTGGGCATGCAGCACCGCTCGTCTGGCTCTTTCTGGCGCCCCGCCCTCCCTGCCCGCTCTTGCCGGCGCCTGCCATACATTGCCCCGCCCGCATCCCATACTCGGCTGCTGACCCGGCATCCTGTGCTCTCTGGCCCCTCTGTCCCCGCAGTGCCGGCACACGAGGCTGGGGCGAGATGACGGACTGGTTGGTTGGCGCGTCCACCCTGCCCTTCATCTTTCTGTTCCTGCCCCAGCTGCTCAAAAACGCGGCCAACCTGTCGGCGGGCAACGGCGCAGCACTGGCCGTCCTCTCCTGGCTGGTGCGACTGGGGCAGGGTTGGTGCGATGCTCGGGGGCTTGGCGCGTGTTGCCGCTCGGCGGTCCAGCCTCGCCACTTTGAGAATCTGGCGGGTGTCAACCGCAGTAGCTGAAGCTCCTGCTCAGCCTTTGACTCCGTTGGTCCTGTGCGCGCTGCACCATCCTGTCCCTCCACCCCCCGCTCCAGCCTCCCCGCCCCGCTTCCCTGGCTGCAGAGCTACCTGACAGGCCTAGGCGGCAACTCGCTGCTGCTGTCCTACTTTGCCGCCAAGCGTGAAACGAACGCTGTGGTCGTGCAAGCGCTGGGCATCCTGTCTGCGTTTGCGGTGCTGACCCAGATTCGCATCGCGGGCCTCATGCCGCGCCTGGCCTACGCCGCCATTGCCACCGCCGTGGGCCTGCAGGTGTGTGAGAGGGGGCGTGGGCGTGCGATTGGGTGCAAGAGGAGTTGGGGGCAGAACGTGGGCGGCGTGTCCTCGACAGCCTTTGGCCAGCATCGCCCACACACACACACACAGCTGCACTTACACATAGCCTGCTTGCCTCCGCCCCCTCCCTCCCTTGAAGGCCATCCTCACCGGCCTCAAGCTCAGCGGCCGGCTGGACGGCAGCAAGGCGGGGCAGCGCCTCTGGGCCGCCTGGCAGCAGCTGCTGGCGCTGGCGGGGCTGGCGGGTGTGCCGCAGGTGGGCAGGCTGGGCGTGACGGTTTGCAGCTTACTTGTATGTTGGTTGCCACTGAGCTGTTTATCCTGTGGGCCAGGAGGCGGCCCTGCAGGAGGTGGCCTGCATTGTGCAGCAATGCGCTGCCTCTCAACCCACCTCGCCCCACCCTCGCTCACCGCTTCCCATCAGGTGTTGTGGGCCACGTTCCGCCCCGCCTCCACCAGCCTGCTGCCCTGCCAGCTCACCCTGGCCGCCGGCTGCACGCTCGCCGCTCTGGAGGCGGCGGGCCGCCTGCCGCGCGCGCTGCGGGGCCTGTGGGCAGCCACCAGCGCCTGGACCGCCACGGCGCTCTTCATGCTGCAGCCCGTGTCGCAGCTGGTGGTCAACTTCACGGTGGGTTGATGCCGAGTTTTGAGGGCTGAGTTGTACGCAGCTGTTCCCACCAGGCGTGTGAAGCGCCGCGGAGCATGTGTGGGCATCTGGACATTAGCAGTGGCCTCGTCTGCCACATCTGTGCTGCCACCTTGTGCACTCGCTCATGCCGCTTCCCCCGCCCCCGCCTCGTTTTTGCTGCCGCAGGACCCCGCCAGCCTGCAGGGCCTGTCCCTGGCCACCATCCTGCTGGCCATGTGCGGCAACGCGCTCATGGTGCCACGTGCGCTGTGGACGCGCGACTGGGTCTGGCTCACCGGCTCCATGTGGGGCTCGCTGTGCTTCGGCTGGGCCCAGCTGCTCAGGTGGGAGGCACATGGGTGCTGGCCAGGCAGCTGTGGGGTGATGCATGGCGCAGGAGTTCTAGTGTCGTCATGCACCCCAAGCTTCGTGCCCGCCGTGCCCGCTGTGTCCACTCCTGACTCGCGTCCTGCTGCACCCCCTCCCCCTCTCGCCGCAGCATGTTCCTGGGCCGCTCCCCCACCACCGGCGCTCGCTTCCTGCCGCTGCCGCTCTTTGCGGCCTGCACCGCGCTGCTGTGGGCCTGGTTTGGCGCCATCTTCTACCTCAATGCCCGCGAGCGGCGCAAGGAGGCCCGCCAGGACTGAGCACGCTCCGTGTAGCCTGGCCTGGCCGTGCCAAGCGCGCTTGATCGTACGCTGTGCAGGCTGGGCGGCACTGAGCGCGAGCTCAGGGCGTGCCCAGCTGGCCTGCTATTGATGCACTTAGATGGTGCATCTCAAGCTAGTAAGTAGCGTCACACGCCCCGCTTACGCTGCTGTTGAGAGCTCACAGCCCCCAATCCATGCGCCATGCCCAACCCTCTTTGCCAATCCCAACCCGCTTTGATGCTCGAGAGCACGTTGATCCGCTGCCCTGTTGCCTGGCGGCAGCAGGCACGCAAGCAAGCAAGCTGGCTTTCATTAAACCCACCCCCCTCTACCTGTGGTTGCGGCGGCTGCTTATCAAGGCAAGGTCCAGCCTTGGGCCGCCCGCCTGCCCTCTCTACCCCTTCTTTCCTGCACCCACTGTACCGCTGTCCTGCTGAGCAAACGAACGACGCGTTGCCCCTGAAACAAACCCAACTTGTGCCTGTGCACGGCTTATGGCCGCTACCGCCCTTGCCCCCGTTTGTTTCGTTTTCACACCCTAGCGCCGCTTTCATTCGCAAGCGCCCGCGCATGTCATTCCAGCGTCCCTTCTCCCTCCCACCTCCCCTTGCGTGCCGCATGCCCCCCTGTACACTGCCCCCTCCCCCACTCC
>VIYQ01000467.1:0-11459 GCA_009928355.1 Chlorella sp. CH2018
GCTGCTGCTGCTGCTGCTGCTGCTGCTGCTGCTGCTGCCCCGTGGCCGCCCCCTGCTGCTTCTGCCGCAGCGCGTCGGCTTGCCGCTTCAGGAACGCGGCTTTCAGCCGCTCCCGCTTCTTGGCTTCTGCCGCCGCTCGCTGCTGCCGCGCCGCAACCGCACGCTCCCGCTCGGTCGCCGTCTCGTCAATCACCTCTTTCAGGCGCTGCAGGTTGGGCGGGCAGGGCAATGGCAGGGGCAGGGGAACCAGCGACAGCCTCAGCAACTGGGCGCGAAGAGGCGCAGCGACAAGATGATGTGCTGCACCCCGCAAGCGGCAGCCAACCGCAACACCAGCACTGAAGACCCCAGTGCTCACCTCTCGCCGCTCCGCCCGCCGCCGCTCCTCCGCCGCCTCCGCCTCTATTTCGGCGTGTGCATCCTCTTCCCAGGAGCGCCGCTCTCGCTCTCGGGCCATATCACCGCTCATCAAGCCTCCTGCGTGGGAGCATGAGGGGAAGGAGGGTGCTGTCACACCAGCAGCAGCAGGGAGCAGCGCTTGGCGGCCACTGTTTGGCAGGTAGGGGCACTGGGATTCCTCGCCTGTGAAGCAGAGAGCAGCACAGCTCAAGCGCAGCGTACAAGGCCTGAATGCCGCCAGTGCATACTGAAGCCTGAGCAGCAGGCGTTCGGCCACAGCCACCCTGCCGCACCTGTCCCGCTTGCCACTGCCAGCCCTGTTGTATCCAGCTCTTCCTGCTGCCGCGGCTTCATCAAAAAGTCGACCTCATACTTGTCGCCTGCGGCATGTTGCAGACCACCAGCCGGGCAGTGGGATGGTAGAAGCAGCAGCAATGCAAACAACGAAGATTCACAGTCACAGCTTGGCGGCACACTTGCTGGGCAAACCAAGGGCAATTTCACAGACGTGCCAGGCACCCACACATGTGCAGGCTAGCACCCGCCACCCACCCTCGTCGTCCTCCTCCCCTCGCGCCAGCCGGTCGTACAGGGCTGCCTTGCGCTCCAGTGCGGCGCGAGAGTCCGCCAGCCGGTCTGAGGCCGTCTGCAGTGCAGCGGTGGGGGTAGGGCAGGGGGTGGTGCAGGGGTGGCCCAGAGAGTGGACCAGTGCTGCAGCGGAGGGGTGGCCTAGGCGCAGGTGGCAAAACGATGCCACAGACTTCCCTCCGGTGCGCCCCACAACTCGACCAGCCCTGGCCTTCCGCCAGAAGCATCCGGTTCACTGATTGGGATGATCTCTGCCCTGTCCTTGGCGGTCCGTTGGTAAAACAAAAAACCACCATTGGCCGCCACCATTGGCCGCCGCCATTGGCCGTCATGCTACTCATAGTCAACCAATGATGTTGAGCAAATCGACTGAGCAGGGTCACCTTGATCTCTGCCCGGTCCTTCTGGTCGCGAGCAGCCACCCCCGCGTTCTTGCGCTCCAGCAGCGCTGCCACGCTGCCCTTACGCCTGCAGTGGCGCCACATGCAATGAGCATCTGGGGTCGACCGACGTATGGTTGGCTGCTGAGTGGCTGGCAGGCCATGCAGGCCACAATGGTCACAGAACAAACGTGTCTGCCCACCGGCCTGCAGCTCCCCGGCATGCAGCAGGCCTGCCCTCCCCGCCACGTCTGCTTCTTTCCTTGGAAAACCTTATCAGCTGCAAATGCAAGCCCTCACCTGGCCCGCAGCTCCTCGGCATCCAGCTTGCCCTCCTTGACCAGCTGCGCCTCCTGCTGGTGCTTGGCCACCTGGGCCTGCATGGCGGAAGGAGAATGTTCAACCGCAAGTGAGCAGCAGCAGTCTGAACGCCTGCGCAGCACGTGATGCTGCCTTGCTGCAGCGGCGCCCGCAGTGCAGGCAGTAGGGGTTGCCAGCGGCTGGGCAGCAGGAGAGGCGCGGCCAGCGGCGGGCGCAGATCAGCCGAGCGCTGGGCCGCTGCCTCACTTGCAACGCTACCAAGCTGGCTGCTCCCACGCCTGCACAGCAGGTGAGATGGGGAACAGGAATGGAGTGGTGATTGACAGCTGACACAGCACTGAACGAGGCCAACAGCAACAGCAACAGCAACTGGAGGCTGCATGCCATAGGTAGCGGGAGCGCACCCGCAATTTCGCGGCGGCGCTTGGGCTGCACGCCACTGGAGGCCAGCCAGCCCAGCGACTCGATGGCGCGTCCCAGCGGCTTCTTGCCCTCGCCACCGCCCTTGTCTGCCATCGTGCCAAAGCCGGCGGCGGCGGCTGGCAGCGACGGCGGCGGCCGTGACCAGGGGGAGGTCGGCCCCCTGCCGGGCTTCCAGCACCTTCCGCAAGGGCTGGCGGCAATGACGGACCCAGCCGCGGCAGCTCAGCAGCACGGGAGAGCGCTGCCGGCTGCAGTCCCGCGCCAGAAGCTGCCGGACGGCTTTGAGCACACCCCTCAAGTTGCTGGGAACTCGATGGAATGAGTCGACTGTGCCCTAAGCTGACAATGGCGCCCCTCTCCACCGCCGCCACCTGGCAACTTGCATTTCCTTTGGTCAGGCTACCTTGCAGACCATCTGATCAGTGCCGCGCACTGCATGGTTGTGTACGCGTGCAATGCCGGCCCTGCCAGTGACCTGTAGGCTCTTACTCGCACCGCCTCTCCGCACACAGCCTGCCTGGCACCTTTTGCTGTCTCACAAGCGGTTCACAGCATTGCGGCTCAGCTCCTGTCGAGCGATGGCTCACACCGGCCGCTCGGACAGTGCCGCCGCTGCCGCCGCCACCGCTAGCGCCGCCCACCTGGTCTGGTTCCGGCCTGGCGATCTGCGGCTGTCAGATCACGAGCCACTGCACACCGCAGCCTCCTGCCTGCAGAGCCAGCTGAGTAGCGACAGCCCGGCAGCGGGGCAGCCAGCGCCACTGCTGGTGCCATTCTTCTGTCTGGACGAGCGGCAGCTGGCTGCGGCGCCGCACTCCCTGCTGGGCCTGCCGCAGCTGGGGCCCCACCGCCTCAGGTGCGCTCTGTGCCTGCCTGCCGAGTTCTCCTGCTGTGTAGCGTCCGCTGCTGTCAGCTGGCATGCTGCTCTGGCTGCCATTCCGGTCCTCAATTGTGGGAACCCACCCTTCCTGCAATGCTGAAACCTGGATGTCCCATTTTCGCGCAGGCTGCTGCTGGAAGCCTGCGCCAGCCTGCGCTCAGCCCTGCAAGCGCTCAGCAGTGATCTGCTATGGCAGGCCGGCCGGCCAGAGGCGCTTGTGGGGCGCTTGGTTGCGCTGGCGGCAGCTGGCGGCAGCAGGGCTGTGGCGCTGCACCATTATGTGCAGCCAGGCCGGCAGTCGGCGGAGCTAGAAGATGCACTGGCAGCAGCATTCTTGGCAGCCGCAGATGCGCATGGTGCGATCTATCACGCTGCACGTTGCCTGCCTGCCAGCTGCTGCTGCTGCAATGGCTGCGCTGTGTGCACAAAATACCCGCTGGGCTGAGAGGCAATGCTGCCTTTTTGTGCATGCAGTGAGGTCCATGCTGGTCAAAGTAGCCCACCCTTGCTGTGCAGGCCTGCCTTGCAGCATCCATCGCTACTGGGGCCACAGCCTGTACCACCCAGCCGACCTGCCCTATCACATTTGGGTCGAGGCCCCCACCAGCTACAGCAGCAGCAGCAGTGCTGGAGCCAGCGGGCCAAGCAAGGCAGTGAGTGGTGAACACACAGCGGCACTCAAAGCCACAGCAGCAGCAGCAGCACCAGCACCAGCAGCGGGGCACACACATAGCTTGCCTCAGCTACAGGGCGGCCCCGACTGCAGCTGGGTGAGCCGGGAGACAGGCTGGCTGGCTGTGCTGCCACTGGGAGTCATGAGCGACTTCCGGAGGGCGCTGCAGGCCCACACTCACGTGCGGCCCCCCTTGCCGGCACCAGCGGCAGCAGGCAGCGGCAGCGGCAGCGGCAGCGGCAGCGGCAGCACGGATGCACCTGTGCTGCCGCCCTTGCCGCCAGGCATTGCAGCCCAGGCTCGCAAGGACGGCCTGCTGGGGCCGCTGCCCGCCGACCCAGCAGCCATGTACGCTGCTGCCGGGCCAGAGGCGCAGGCCGCTCTGCAGCGGCTGACAGAGCTGACTGGCCGGTGCTTTTCAAGCTTGCCCCCGGCAGGCTCAAGCAGCTGGGATGAGCGCAGTGCAGTGCCCTTCTGCATGGGAGAGCAGCAGGGGCTGCAGCGGCTGCGCTACTACCTGGGGCTTGTTGCGGGCGACGAGCAGCGGCGCAGCACGCTCGGGGCAGGGCCGCCGCCGCCAATTGCCAACTATGCAGAAAGCCGCATGGGGGTGAGTGGCTGACGGAGGAGAGGAGCATTAAGTGGCCTTGTGGGTTGGTGAGCACTAAGCATGTTAGATTAGTGAGCGCTGCCTGCAACCCCCTGCAATGAACTGGAATGTCTTGCAAATGCTTCTGCCCAGTCTCATCCAGCCCTCCGCCCTCACTGCAGGCCTGGGGCATGGACAGCAGCGCCAAGCTCAGCCCCTTCCTCTCACTGGGCTGCGTCTCGCCTCGCACGGTCTACTGGGAAGTCCTGCGCCTGGCAGCATCAGAGGGCACGGCAGCAGCAGAGGGCACGGCAGGAGAGAGCGCAGCGGCGTTGCCAGACGGGGCAGCAGCGGCGGCAGGCGGTGCGGCAGCAGCGGCAGCAGCGGTCGCAGGAGGAGCAGGCGTGGCAGCGACAGCAGCGGCAGTAGGGCAGCCGCCTGTGTGGCGCGAGCCGCAGAAGGGTGACACCTGGCGCTGGCTGCTCGTGCACCTGGGCATCCGAGACTTCTTCATCTTTTCGGCCATGCGGAACGAAGCAGGTGGGCTGCTGGACTGCTGCGTGTGTGGTGCAGCCATGCGGGTGGCTTGCTGTGCTGTGCGGTTTGGCGCTGCCGCCGCGGAGGCTGCCTTCAACTTGCGCACATAGCGATCAACAGCATGGCTCGCGAACCACCCCCATGGCTGCACTTCTGCAGCGCTGGAGCGCGCCGAGGGCATGTCTGGTCGGCCGGCAGCGTGGCGGGAGGATGCAGTCCTGTTTCAGCGCTGGGCGCGCGGCCAGGCAAGCTGGGCAGTCAAGGGGGAATGTCGGTGTTGCATGCAGGAGCCTGCGCAGCCGGTGCTGCGCAGCCGGTGCCAACCTGGTACACTGAGCTTTCACTGAGCAGCATGCATTCCTGTCACTCCACTGCGCCATTGCCTGCAGACGGGCCTGCCGTTTGTGGATGCCTGCATGCGGGAGCTGGCCGCCACCGGCTGGATGAGCAACCGCGGCCGGCAGAACGTAGCCAACCTGCTCACAAAGGTGGGGCGGCCGTTATACTGCCTTGTGTTGCGGGATGCTGGGGATGCTGTGTTCTGTGGGGGGCATGCAATTCGCATGTTGCCAAGCTGAGCCCCAGCACTCAGTTGAACCAGCCGCTGCAGCTGCAGACGCCATCCCTATTGCCGAATGCTTTTCCCGAACGCCTGCTCTCCTCCCATGGCAGGCGCTGCAGCTGGACTGGCGGCTCGGAGCGGAGCTGTTTGCCAGCCTGCTGGTGGACCATGATTGGACGCTGAACAGCACCAACTGGGCTTACAACTCTGGCGTGGGCAGCGACCCCCGCGATCGAGTGTTCCGCACAGTGTCGCAAGGCCAGCGGTGCGTGTGGGGCTGGGTGGGAAACTGGGGCATACACTGTGCCGCTTTGTACTTAGCAGCCCTGTAGCCCGGTGACACCTGCTGCTCAGCCCTGCTTTCTGCACTTGCGCTGCCCCTTGCTCGCCTGCTGCTCTCATCAGTCGTGTTCTCCCTGCAAACCCTTGCAAAACGTGCAGGTACGACCCTGACGCGCAGCTTATCACAGCCTGGCTGCCGGAGCTGGCCGGACTGCCTGCTGAGCTGGCACATCAGCCATGGACCGCCAGCCCCCAGCAGCTGGCGGCAGCGCGGCTGTGCTTGGGCGAGCGGGCAGCATCTGAGGCAGCCAGCTCAGCAGCAGGCGGAGCAGGAACGGCAGCAGCAGCGGCGGCGGCGGCAGTGGAATGTGCAAGCCTGCACCACTATCCGCACCCGGTGATCGACACTGCCACCCAAATAGGCAAGGGGCCAAAGGCGCGCCGCCAGTAGCACAGGCTGTTGAAAACCACACCGCCTGCACTGCCTCCTGTAACGCCTGCTGCCAGCCTTGTCAGGCTGGTGGTGAAAGTCATGTTCAAAGTCATGTTACAGGGGTCGGATGAGGCACAGGTGGATGCATTCCGGGTACAGGGGGAGCTTGGGAAAGGGTGCAAACAGGCGCAGTCATGGATGCCGCATCAAAACAAAGGCACACGGGCAGTGGTCGGGACTAGGCAAGCGAGCAGCGCAGCAGGCAGAAGAAAGCAAGCAGCAAGAGCGGAAGGATCATGTGCATGCAGCAGCCGACGGCTGGCTGGTGCATTGGAAAGAAGCTCATGGCAGGACGACGCCGTGTGCGTTGCGGCGAGGCGCGCCGGTGGGCCGCGCAGGACCGCTGGGCGCCACCCCCGCCAGGCTGTCGAATCGGGACGACAGACTGCCCCCGCCCGGCATGCCCTCCACCTGTAGCAAAGCGAGGTTGGGCAGCGCGGCAGCGGTGAGGCAGCAGGCATCCGCAGCAACTGGAGCAGTCGGCTGTGCTCTGCGCTGCACCTCAACACTGTGCAGTTCCACTGTGTGCCTGGCCTGGTGCAAATCAGCAACAGCAGGCTCCCAGCTCTGATGCACAGGACATGCTTGCTACACCCGCCTGCATGGCTGCGCGGCCGCCGCCGTTGTAGCCGCCGCCGCGGCCGCCGCTGCCGCCGCCGCCGCCGCCAAGGAATGGCTTGCTCAGCACGCCGGTGGTGGGGATGTGGCCCGCTGGGCGGCCGCTGCAGGAGGCGGAAGAGGAGGGGGGAGCATGGTGGAGCGATGGGATGTCTGGCGGGCAGGCACACGTGGCACGGTGGGGCAGCAGGAGGCTTCAGGGCAGCAAGGAATGGCCAAGGACAGTTCATGGCAGCAAGGAATGGCCAAGGGCACCCACCTCAGCTTGTTGCCGATCGTGACCTTGACGTTGCGGTTGCCGCCCTGCCGCGCGCCGCCGCCGCCGCCGCCTCCCATGTGCTTGGGTGCTGCGCCGCCCTTGTGCACGCCGCCGCCGCGGGTGGCCTATTGGTCAGGGCGCGCGGGGCGGCAGAGCAGGCAGAAGTGAGCCGACAAGGCATCCGCCATTGAGAAGCTGCCAGAAGCAGTGCAGCACAGCACGACAGCATGAAGGCAAATCAACACAATTTAGTGCACCAGCAATTCAGGCACCACTCACATTGAGGTTGCCGCTGGGCCGCGGCACGTTCTTGGGGCGCGGCACCACCAGCACCCGCCCCCCGCCCTTGGTCTGCACCTTCTGGATCTGCATCAAGCCAGGGCAGGGGCGCATGTGGGTCACTGGCACACCCCAATGCATGCAAAACCAGCGGGCCACAGGTGATGCAAAATCAGCGGGCCAAAGGTGTTTCGAGCAGGTCACATGCCGCGCCTGCGGCCAACGGGCAGCTTTCAAACCGGCAGCGCCCATGCCATCGATCCGCTGCTGCAGCACCGCCTGCCCTTCCCGTGAGTCTCCGCCCGTGCCGCCCACCCGCTGCGCTCCCTTCTTCTTGCCGCCGGCGGCCGCCGCCTTGGCCTTGGGCTTGGGCTTGGGCTTGTTGGCCTGCTTGGCCTTCTGCTGCGCAATCAGCTCGTCCAGGCTGAGCGCAATCTTCTTCTCAATGTCCGCCTCAGACATGATGGCTGCTGCTAGCTGTGAGTGCCGATGGGAGGCAGGTGTGCAGGGCTGTGGGTGCCAGTGCTGCCAGGCAGCGGCAGGCGGCGCCGCTCGAGCGGCGGCAGCGGCGGCGGCGGCGAGTGCCTGCTCTAAGGCCGGCGCCGGGCTTCCGACGCTGCCGCGGCACTGCCCGGCACCTGCTGCTGGTGCCCAACACGCCAGAAGGCAGGCGGCCGCGCCGGGCTCTCACCGCTTGGTTTCTCGAGCCCGCCGCCGCTGTTCCACGCCACGGCGTGCCTAGAAATCCAGATCTGTGCAGCTGAGCCCGCGCGTGAGAGGCTGGCGGTGCTTGGGGGCCCGGACTCGAGAGGACTCTTGCAGGCCGCGTTGAAAGCCGTGTATTGCCGGTAGAGTGGGGCGATCACGCCGTGAGGAGCGCCACGAGCTGCTAGGGTCGAGCTGCTAGGGGGCTGCAGCGGCCATCGGCGGCAGCGTTGGCAGCAGCCATGGACGGACGGGCTCGGCACCTTTGCCCTCCTGCGCCCTTCTGAGCCTGTTCCCAGGTGACCTGGAGCGTGATTGATTGGAACAGCATGTGTTGTCGAACGTGGAAGGGCAAGTGTGCATGTAGGCTGCCTGGCGCCCTCATTGCTGGGCTCAGCGCTGCCTTGCCCCCATGGATGAAACGACACACTAACTCCGCCTTCCCTGAGCCCCCGTAGGTCGAACTGGAATGCTTTGCACCGAACATTGGCTGCAAGATGCCGGCATGTTACATTTTAAAAGTGCTCCATCAATGATCCACAACTTGCATTTTTGCCACTGCAACACACCAGTCATGTGGGTCCTGCCTGCCCACTGCTGCCGTGCGGGGCTGCAGCACAGCCGGGCTATCGTTGATCTGAGATGCCGCTGCCGCTGCTATTGCTGCTGCCACTGTCGCTGCCGCTGCCGCCGGGCACAGGGGGCAGGTTGATCTTGACGCCCTTCTCTGCTGCCTGCCGCTCCAACTCTGCTCGCAGCTGCACGCAGGAATTGGCGGGAGCAGCACGGGCGATCATGGGTCAGTCTGTGGTGCTTCACTAGCCATGGAACAGGTCTGCTGACGGCACGTTGGAACGCTATGGGCAGGCCTGTGCAGCTGGCCCAGCAGCTGTCAGTCCTTGCTGCCGTGTCCCCTGAGCTCATCCCGGAGCCATCCTGCCTCCCACGCGCCAGCCCACAGGCAGCACATGGGCGCAGCAGCCCGGGTTTTGTGGATGCATGCAGCGCACGTGCACCACAGCCAGCGCACATGCGCACCTGTGCCAGGAACTGCTCGCGCTGCTCCCGCGTCTCCTCCAGCCGCTGCGCCTCAATCTCCGTCACCCTGCGGCAGCCGGACGCAGCATGGGTGAGCAGAGGCAGGCCGACAGGCTCTCGGGCTGCTGTGCATTGCACCATTGTGCAGTGCCCGAAGTGGCGCTGCATCAGAGCAGGCAAAGGAACGGCTGGTCTGGAGCAGATCTCAGCAGCAGGCTGGCTGTTCGAAACCCCGTCCTGCTGAGCGTGTGCTGGCAGTGCAGCTCCTTGCAACCAACCAGCCACTCACTTTTCATAGAACCCGGTCTTGATCATGAACAGCTCCATGCCAGCACCCAGCTGCGGCAGGAGGGGGCAACAGGCGCCATGCTGGCATTATTGAACAGGGAGGTCGTCAGCAAGCGGCGGAACATCCCAAAAATTGCGCAGTGATTGTGACCAGGCAGCGCTGGCCACCAGACTTCCACCCCCATCTGCTCCTGCACTCACCGCGAAGCACACAGTGGCAATTTTGGCATAGTAGGTCCAGGGGTTGGTGAGCGCCACCTGCGGCGCTCGCCCGCTGCGCCATGCCGCGCCAATCATTGCCTCGCGGGGGCCCGCTGTGTGCCGGGGGCGGGAGTGAGTGGCAAGGGTAAGATTTGAGCATGGCATGCTGCTGCCCAGCTGTTGGTGTATCTGGGCAGCAAGCCTGCAGCTTGGGTGGCCGGCGACGGCAACGGCAACGGCAGGCGGCGGCGGCGGCGGCAGGCAGCGGCGGCAGCGGCAGGCGGCACGACCCGAACCTGTGCTTGCCGCGCTCCGTCACTACGAATGTCTCAGTAGTTGCCAAGATGCTGGCGGGGTCGGCTGGGCCACTGGGAGCGCAAGGGCGGGAGAGCGCGCGCGGGGCAGTCTGCTGCGGGCACTGGGGCGGGCTGGCGCGTGAACACAATATTGTGATCGCGCTTTTGCAATCGGCCGGGCCGGCAGCCTGCCAAATGGTCCACCCGGGCGCTGCATTGGGCGCCGCACATGGGCCACTCCGCTGCGCCTCTTGCCCGCCCCGCCGCCCCAGCAATCCCATCCTCACCACTATTAGCCATCGCCGCCAGCCCCAGCGCCGCCTCCCACCCCCTGCTGCCCGCCGCCCCGACTTTGTTCTAGCACTCGCCTGCCCAGGGGCGCAGCGGCCGCCATGGCGTCCAAGCGCATTCAAAAGGAGCTGGCAGGTGCGGCGCGGGGGCCGCGGGGCTTGCCCGGCCGCCGACTCGATCGCGGGCGACGGCGACCGGCGGCCTGGGGACCTGGCGGGGCGCTGGGCGCGGCCGGCAGCACCCAGAATGCGGGCAGCAGCGGCAGCACCCCACCTGGAGGCCCGTCCAGGGCGAGCCAGCACCCGCCCTTGCCCGGCCCACCGCCCTGCCAGCCTGCCGGTCGTGGGGCCGGCCACAGGGGCTCATGGCGGCTGCCGCCGATCGCACGCGGCGCCAGCAACGCTGCCAGGGCCACGCCGCCTCTGCTGCCGCCGCCGCCGCCGCTGGCTGCCCGCCTGCTGCCTGCCCTGCCCACCCAACCCGGCCTCGTGCCCCCGCTGCCTGCCTGCAGACCTCCAGAAAGACCCGCCCACCAGCTGCTCGGCGGGGCCGGCCGGCGATGACCTCTTCCACTGGTGCGTGGGCCTGCGGGCGGGGCGTTGGCGCTGTGTCGCGTCGCTGCTGAACGTTTGCGTGCTCGCGCAGCTGCGGCCGACGTGCATGTCATGCAGCGCTGTTGCACTGCCTCTTCGTAATCAATTGACATGCGCTCAGGCCAGTGCTGGGCATGCTTGCTTGCTGCCGCACGTTGCCTGCCCTGCCACCGTCACGCCCCCTGCACCCACCGCTGCCGCCTGCCGCCGCCGCTCTGCTTGCCAAGCAGGCAGGCCACCATCATGGGCCCCAGCGACTCCCCCTACTCCGGCGGCGTGTTTTTTGTGACCATCCACTTCCCGCCCGACTACCCCTTCAAGCCGCCCAAGGTGCAGTTCCAGACTAAGGTGCGAATCTAGCTTTGTAGCATGTTGTTCTCGACGAGTTTCGGGCTGCGGTTGTATGCGATGTAAGGGGAACGTGACAGCAGCTGGCACCCTTCAAGCCACACAAAGTGCAGTTCCAGACTAAGGTGAGCCCCTGCTGCATGTTGCCTGCTGAGTTGTTGAGGTAGCTGTAAAGCATGCCGCGCGCTGGCTGGCAAAGCCGCAGCGAGCAGAACGCGCTGCCGCTGGCCTGGTTGTGGATGAGCCTGCCTGCCGTGCAGTTGAGGCTGGCTGTCTGTCCCAACACACACGTTGAAAGGCATACCGTCCATACCAGGCAGTGGCACCCCAATCATCGTTCCCTGGCCGTCCTATCCCACCCCATGCGCCGCAGGTGTACCACCCCAACATCAACAGCCAGGGCAGCATCTGCCTGG
>VIYQ01000468.1:0-30363 GCA_009928355.1 Chlorella sp. CH2018
CACCTCCCACCCACCTGCGTCACAGGGGGACGTAGAGTTGCGGCAAAAAGCAAACAGCGACCCCCGGCCGTTCGCCCCCGTGAAGTTAGCTGCCAACTGAGCGGTCAAGTCCACAGCTGACAGCGTCCAAGGAACAGATGACTCCTGTGGCTGTGGCGCAGCCGCAGGCATGCGCGCGGCGCCGGCTGCGCTGCACACCGGCTGGCCACTTCGGTCGGTCGCATGTGGCCGCTCGCATGCAGGCATCTGTGTGCAAGGGGAAGTGCAGGGCAGGCCGATGCTTGCAGGTCGTCAGCTTGAGTCCAATGCATGCAAACACACACCGGGTGCCCTGCCCAGCACGCTCGGCATGCAGCGCCTGGCACGCCTTGCTTTGCGTACAGCGGTATACCAGCACATACCAACACTCACCAGCACAGATGTGTTGCCTCCTAGGTACGGCAGCGCGTCACAGCAGACAAATCCGCCATAGCAGGCGCGGTTGGGGCCGCAGGGCGCCCCCTCTCTGCCTGGGTCTGCAACCAGAAGGGAAGTCAGTGCATAGCTGTGCACAGTCGTTTGCACAGCAGGGCAGCTCTTGTCGCCCGCAGCACCTCGCAGCAGGCAGGCCACCCCGCCTGCCCTGCCCAGTCGCTCACAGGTTCGGGGGCATTCGCCCTGCCGGAAGCGCACACACACATCCGGCAGCTTCTCTCCAGTCGCGGATGTCACGTAGCCGCAGCAGGTGAGGTTGGCAGCTGCTCAGAGGAGGGAGCAGGAGCGCCTGGGCATGGTCAATCACACGGCAACAGAATGCCCAGCTTGCACGACTGCTGAGAGGATCTAAACTGCGGCTGGCTCATGACTCACACCACCTGGTGATGGCAAGTACAGCGCTCTGAACCAGCAAGCGGCGACACGGCCGAGCCCACAGCCCACCTGCATCACAGGCCGCTGGTTGCAGCGAGGCAGAAGCCTCCTCGTCTGTTTTGCAGCGAGCGTAGAGCGTGCCTGCAGCGCAATGGTGGCGATTCAGGGAGCAGAATGGTGGCATGGTGGCTGGGCAGGGGGCTCAAGCAAGTAGCAGGGCGGCCAGGGTTTCCATGAAGGTGGCAGGGCAGGAAAGGCAGCAGGGCAGTAATCGGCAGTTATGCATGCCTTCCGCTCCTCACCCGGCCCGTATGCCTCTGTAAACCCTGCGATCAGCTCCGCCGTCAGCTGCAGTGCGGTCAAGTTGTCTGGCGCAGGCAGGCCCTCTGCTGGCGCCGGCGCCTGAGCCGTGAGCAGCGGTGCAGCGGCAGGCGCCGAGGCGGGTGGCGCCTGTGCGGCACAGGCTGCAATGCTCGCCAACAACAGGAGCACCAGCTGCATGGCACCTGTCACAAGGTGTAACGACTGCAGGTAGGGGTGGCAAGGCGGGAGCATGCGTGGGGCCCACAAGCGGCGCCGTGGTCAGCGGCGGCAACAGGATGCTGGGCAGCGGCATGGTCGCCCACCGGCGACGCGGCCTCTAACGTGTGTGGGATGTGTCGCCGGCCACACCTGGCCTGGCAGAGGTGCCAGCCGCGGGACTTTGGGAGCGCGGCGGAGAGTTCACCGCATTCAGAGCGCGGACAAGGGCTGGTCGCCTTAAAATGGCAAAGTTCAGACTGCAGAGACGGCGATGAGACCTGCTGAAGGACGAAAGAGCATACGCCAGGGCACGCCGTGCCATGGCGCTGCCATGCCAGGGTTTCAGCAGTACAGGGACCCACCCACCCCTGAAGGACCCATGGTGGCCGCTGATGGGCGTCTGGCAACGATGCAGCAACCGGCATGGAGACAGTTACAGCAGGGCAGCGCATGCACACAATTGCGGCGGCGGCAGAATGGATGCCGGGGTGAAACACAGCAGATGAGCGGGTGCACATGCCGCTGCCGCCTCTGCTGCCGCCTCATGTCTTCAGCTTCTCCTTCTTCACACGGTCCACCGTGCTGCAGCCAAGTGCGGAACACAGGCGCACGGTCATTCCACAAAAAGTGCTGAGCGCAGTCGATGGGTCACGTGCCCTTATGGTCAGGGCAGGGCCGAAATCATGGCCCTGCCGCCCGTGCCGAGATCATTACCCTCCCTCCCGTACTCCCACCGCCCTCCCTCCCTGCCTGCTTGCCTGCCTGGCCAGGCTTCCCACCCACACCGCCACAGTTTCAGCCGTCAACTTGACCCTAGTGCAAGCAGTCTGCCCCATGCTCACCGCACATACTCCTTGCCCGCCTGGCTGAAGCGCCCCCGCGCGTCATCCCCCACTTGCACCTTCTTCTTCACGATCTGCGGGCGCAGGGGTGGCAGTCGGCAAGGCTGGCACACAAATGAGCGAAGTCTCAGCAACGAACGGCGTGACCCAGCGGCCCAACTGCGGCTGCAGCTGCAAACGATGCTGACCGATGCTTCCCATGGTCGCCTCTCAGCAGCTCAAGAGGGCATGCAGGCTGCATAACGTTCAGAGGCGCACCTGCACCACGTCCTCCTGTTTGCACTGAAAACAGCTGCTGCACCCCGGGTATACATACATTGATACAGCGCTAACACAAACAGCCTGTCTCAGAACCGCACCTGCACCACATCCTCGTCCTCCAGCTTGTGCGACAGGCCGCACCTGTGGGCAGAGAGGCCACGGCAAGGACGTTTGGAAGGTCGGGCAGTAGGGGAGCAGTCTTCCAGGCTGGTGCCGTCTACACAGCCGTCATGAGCGCATGCAGCAGGGCAGCGGCGCAAGGCACAGACCAGCCACTGTGTGCCCTCGCCGCTGCAGACGGACCAGCCCCTGTACCCGCACCCCTGTAGCAGGCCCGTGCAACAGACGGGCCACCACATGTGCCCTCACCGCTGCGGCATGTGCTTGGAGGAGGTGCCCCACACCAGGGCGTACTGAAACTGTGGCACCAGGCTCTTGTGGATCATCTCACAGAAGTGGCGGATGCTGGTGCCGCCGCGGTCCTCACTGCGGTGTGGACAAGAGGAGGGAGCGGTTGCATCAGCGGCCAGGAAAGGCACGCCCCAAGACGAGGGGATGCAGGTGCCGCCGCATGCGGCCCACTACCGCCACTACAGCCCAAGCCGCCTGAGGAGCAGAGGGTTTGCACAACATGCCCCTCACCTGAGCACCACCGGGTCGTCAGGATGGTGTCTGCCCACCCATCACCACCCCTGGCAGCACCTACATCGACCAGAGGGCAACGTTCCTCCAGCCGCCTCACCTGAGCACCACCGGGTCGCCAAAGTCGGGCTTGTGGCCCACCTTTTTGGTGTACACGCGCACCAGGCCCTGCAAAGGGAAGGGCAGGGAGCACGCAAGGAGGCACAGGCAGTTAATGGCGCTGGATGGCAGTTATCGCCCAGCACCCTGAGTGAGGCATGCGCCACTGCCCTGCAACACCAGCAGCAGTCCATTCACGCGCAGAGCGCTCATACGGCCGCCATGTCATCAATGCCTCGTACCAGCGCACCGACTGGGGAATGCGAGCTGCAGAGCCAGTTGATCGATGCCCCACCAAGCATGGCTTCCAAAGCAGCGCTGCCCCTCTAGAGATCTCACCATCATCTCCCAGATGCGGGCCAGCAGGCCGTCAAAGTTGAGTTTGAGGTAGCAGGAGATGGGGATGGAGAAGGGCCGCCGCGCAATCTCGTCCACCTGCTCTCAACACCAATCGGGTACAAATGCACACCAGTTAGAGATGAAGATGGGAGAAGCGCCGCCGCACTGTCTCGTCCGCCTGGCAGCAGGCGAGTGGCGCAACAAATGCATGACAGGCGCGGCAGCGTGGAGTGGGCTGCCGAACCGAGGCCCGTGCACGGCTGGAGTGCACACTGCGTGCCTTCCATCGCAGCCAGGGGTGCCGGCAGGGCAAGGCAGGAGCTGGTGAACGCACCTCCTCCATGCTGCAGATGTCCATCTTATTGTACACGTACAGGCCTGTGGGGGAGCAGGTGGCTTGGGCAATGCGTGTGTGTGCCTGGCACGGCATGTAGGCCAGCGCAGGAAGATGGCTTGCGGGCAGCCGCGATGTGAGGGCAACAGCAAAGAATGGTGGGGCAAGCAAGATGCAAGCAAGATCTAGGCGTTTGTTGTGCACTGTCCTCTCTGCCCACACATTGCATGCCGCCGATTGCCCTCCATCCCAGCACAGCAGGGCGGAGTGGCACGCAGACACATGCACCCACACACCGCAGAGGCGAGGCACCACCGCACCCACTCACACTTGACGTATCGCCGGTTGCCCTCAATCACGTCGATCAGGTCATCCACGGAGCAGTCCTCCTTGAACAGCAGGTCGCAGTTGTGGATCTTGTACTCCTGTGAAGGCAAGCAGGAGTGGGGTTGCAAGCAAAAGTGGAGGGTACACGTGTGGACATGCCGGGCCCGCGGCGCAGCAGCCCATGCATCCCGCGTTCCCAGCTCGGTTGCAGCGCAAACACAACACCTCCCATGCCTGCAGGATGCGCTGCACCATCCCCGCTCCTGCTGTAGGCGGCAGTCGCACACAACCCAGACTGGGATTGATGCGAAACCACAATGCACAGCAGGCCCTCCCTTGCCTGCAGGATGCGCTGCACCATCTTCTCATCCATCCGCGTGAGCTGCACCATGGAGTTGATGGTGATGCCGCCCGTCTTCTTCTTGCGGAACGTGATGTTGGGGGGGCTGCGGTTCAGCCGCATGCCCACCTGCGCAGTGAGAAAAACAGCGTGAGGGCAGCATGCATGAGCAAGCACCCAGGCAGAAGGTGTGCGCAAGCCAGATTCACCTTGCAGCCGTCCCACACCAGCAGGTGCACTTCCCAAAAGAGAGGGCAAGCGGCAGGTGTTTGCCACAACCCAATCCCTCGCAGCTGCCTCCCTAGCAAGTCGCCACCTCCAGCTCTCACGCCAGGATCTCCCACAAGCTGGCAGCAGGAATGCACTGGGACAAAGCTGATGTAGACGCATCCCATTGCGCACGCCCAACTCACCGCCTCCAGCTCTCGCGTCAGGATCTCTCGGTGGTAGTGCGGCTTGCCCGCATCCAGCACCATCAGCAGCAGATCCGCAGACTTGCACACCGCGATGACCTGCCGGCCGCGGCCTGCACACAGAAGACCAGCGGGCAAGCGCCGCTGAAGGCAGGCGATTGACGATTGACGGCCATGCACAGGCTGCTGCAGGTCGCCAGCCAGCCTCCCATCGCAGCATGCAGCCCTCCCACGGTCTGCACACTGCCTGCTCCCCACCGCCCACACCACCCCTCCTTCTCACCGCGCCCCTCTGCTGCGCCCTCAATGATACCCGGCAGATCCAGAAGCTGAATCTTAGCATCGTTATAATGGATGACGCCCGGAATGCAAGTCAGTGTGGTGAACTCTGCACAGGTGGGCGGGTGGGCGGCTTTTTGGTCGTTGTTTTTCTAATTTTCACGGCAAGCAAGCAAGCCAGCAAGCACGCACGAGCCGGCGGCCGGCGCGGCGCCGCCAATGAGCAGGCGCAGCACGCGGGCGGCGGCCTGTGTGCTGGCCTCGGCACGCGCCCCGCGGAGCTCACGGCGCCACCGCGTCGATCCTCGTGAATCCACGGTGCCCTGGCCCCCGCCCAAGCCCAAACCCTGCTTGATGCCGCCGCCGACCACCCTACAAGGCATTGCAGCCAGCCACCACGCAGCAGCAGCCGGGCGGGCGCCACGCACCATAGCCGGCTGCCTCCGAGCTCGTTCCAGTCAGCTCCGTCAGCAGCGTGGACTTTCCGACTGCAACGAGGTGGGCAGGAAGCACAGCATTGGCATGCTAGCAGCAGCAGCAGCAGCAGTGGCAGTGGCAGAGGCAGAGGCCGGAGGCTGAGCAACAGCCTGAGGCTGGGCAACAGCTTGTCAACCATCTGCGGCAGCAGCGGTGGCAGCCGCGGCCAGGTTCCGCAGCAATGCCTGTGCTGCAGACAGCAACGGCGGCCTGCTGCTGCTGCTGCTGCTGCAGCTATCTGGGGCGCACCCGAGGGGAAGCCAATGAGCGCCACACGGCCATCGCCATACTTCTGCACCTCAAAGCCCTCGCCGGACGCGCCGCCCTGCAGCACGCAGACGGCACAGCAGGTTGCAGGCACGCGTCGCGCCTCGTGCCCACGCGGCAGCTGCATGCCTGCACAGCAGCAGGCACAACTAGCAGGCAGAAGCACGGCAAAAGGCAGCTGGCTGGCTAATGTCTGCCCACTTTGCCGCTGGGCTCCTGCAGCTGCGTGCGCAGCTTGGCTAGCTTGGCCTTGAGCTGCAGACCAGTATGGCAGGCGGATTGCGTGCTGTTTGAGAGATTTGTGGTGGTGGAGAGAGCGTGCAGCAGGGCGCAGTTGCCGTGCAGCCATCAGCACACTCCGCTGCCAGCAAGCACACAACACCAGCGAGCGATGCTGTGCAGTTGGCTGAGACCTGCAGAGCAGCAGCAGCTGGTGGCTGCCCACCTGACCGAGATGGTACTCTGTGGCCTGATGGCAGCGGATAAGGCAGCAGGTGAAGGTGGTCAGAGGCAGTCATTTACATTAGGGAAGATGTGCATGCGCATGCAGCGGCGGCAGGCCCAGCGGAGGGTGGGCGGCAGCGCTGCGCCAGCACGCAAGCTGCATTGTGCTATCGTCCAGATGCACACATGCATGGGTGTTCACCTTGTTCTTCTGAGTTCGAGACATCTGCACGTCGATAGAAACAGAGTGCAGCAGCGCTTAGTCGCAGGCAGCATGACTCCTCAGACGGTGGTTGGCGGGCGGCAGCTTCGCAGACAGAGGGCCGCAATCGCTCCTTGCAATGACTGTGTCCACTCCCCCCCTACACTTGCCTCGAACTCAATCTCCTTGATCTTCTCTAGGATGCCCATCTTGGCCCGTTATCTCTGCCGCAGCCGGGGATTCCGGAGCTGAATGTGCAGCGAGCGCCGCCACTCACGCCTGCCGCCGCCGCCGCAGGTGACGCCGCAGAGCGCCGGGCGCCGCTGCGCCGCTGCAATTGATTGCTGAAGGGTCTGGCACTGCTACAGTGACGCGCGCAGGCCGGTCAGGGCGCTGCAACAGCAGAGCCGGCGATGCTGCGAGCGTGGGCAGCGCCGGAGGGGCTGAGCGCGAGGTATGCAACTCTGGCCGATCCCACCAGTGCGCAGCAGTGCAGGGGAGGGCTGCAATGCAGGGCAGCTGCCACCGCCACATCAGCAAGGCGCTGAGGACCTGCCTTTCAGCGATCGGCGCGCCATCTGACCACACACCAAGTCACTCGAAACGACCATCGTGTGCACGATCGCCCACAATGCACCTCGCGACCGCCCCAGCCTCGCACACCCCTGCTGGTTGCTTGCAGGCCAGGCCGGCCGCTGCCAGTTGTGCAGTACGCTACTGGGCTCCCACGCAGCGCCTCAGGCTGACGGCACAGAGGCAGCAGCAGCCGCGGCGGGGCGGCGGGCGGGTGCGGGCGGAGGCCGACGGAGGCAGCCCCGCCAGCAGCGATGCCGCAGCTGCCCCTGCGGTGCCGCAACTCTCTCCAGCGGAGGCGCAGCAGAAGATTGCTGAGCTGGACAAACTGCTTGCCTCGGAGGGGCCCCAGGTGGAGGCGCAGGCAGCCAGCTTGGCTGCCACTCTGCACGAACAAGGGGGCCTGCGGGCATTTGGCGCCGCCAGCCAGGTGTGCGCTGCTGGGGCTGGCTGTCTGGTGTGAAGGCTTCTTCTTACCTGCACGGCATGAGCTGCTTCACGTCGGCTACCAGTTTCCTGCCCGGATGTACTGGCTGATGCTGTGCACTGCCGCCGCCTGCCCGCTGTTCTCCCCGCCCTGCCCTCTGGTCAGCCACGCTCTGGTTGCTGCCGGCTGTTGGCACAGCTGCGGCCGAGCACGCAGTTCCCCTGATGTGCACTGTATTGGCCCGCTGCTGGACAGGTGCCGAAGCGGGCCTACACCCTGCAAGAGCTGCGGCTGAACAAAATCCAGCCGGAGCAGTTCCTGGCGCCCAAAGACACCACGCTGAGCGGCGTGCGCAACGTTGTGCAGGTGCGGGTGTGCTGATAGGTGGGATAAGATTAGATCAGAGGAAAGGAGGGGGCGGCAATGCAGCTGGAGGACCTTCTCCGGCTCTGCCCACCTGACTGCGCGGCTGCCCTGTAGTATCGACCTGCTGCCCTCACGTGGTGCGCCCCCCAGCGTTGCCCTCCAGTGTGCTGCTGCGTCCGGTCTGATCTGCAGGGCAGCTACCTGGCGGGCCTCACAGCCGCCTACTTTGGCCAGCTGCTGGACTTGACGCAGATTGTGCAGGTGGGTGAAGCGCACTGATCAGCCGATGCCAATGGCTGCTCGGATTTGGGCCTTGCCTGCTGCTCCCCCACTGTTCAGCCTGCCGCTGCTGCCTGCCGCTGCTCCTGGCCAGCACATTAGTGTGTTGCGCATCACCCACGCTACACCCACTCAGGTGGTGGTGTTGACGGCCTTCCTGCTGACCGTTGACCAAGTGGTCAACGCCGGCGGCTTCGAGGCGCTGCTGGTGGACACAGGTGTGAGGCCAGCCTGCTCGCCGAACATACCTGCACTGCAGCCCAGCCCGACCTTGAAGCCTGCGCATGTCTTGCACTGTTGCTGCCGCGTGCTCCGCCAACCCTGCACCCCGCTAGCCCTGCCCTCGCTGCTGCAGCGGGGCGTGTGGTGAACCGCACCTACGGCCGGCGCGTGGCGCTGCACGAGGCAGGGCACTTCCTAGTGGCCTACCTGCTGGGCCTGCTGCCACGGGGCTACACGCTCAGCTCGCTGGATCTCTTCATCAGGTGGGCTGATGGGGTGTTTGGGAGGCAGTGGTTGCCGTTGTTGTCTGCGGCTCAAAGAGTGTGGGGAGCAGTGGCCTACTTTCTGGGCCTGCTGCGAACGGGCTGAACCCTCAGGTTGTGGATCTGTTGCTCAGGTGGCTGGTTTGCTGTGTGCTGGTTGCTTTCTCAATGGCAACACAGCTGCCTCCCGGGGCTTGGTTACATAGAGCAGCAATGGTGCGAGGCGCGATTGTACAGAGTTTTTGTGCACACGTTTGGGAAATTCAGAAGCCGGGGTGGTTGAGAAAAGCGTCAAACCCGCACTCTACCAGAGGCCGCAGCTCACCGTGTAGCGGCTGGTGCTGGGTGATGCGAAGGCGCGGGTTCTGCCTTTGGGCACTTGCGATGCTGTGTGCATAGCCTTGGAGCTGGTTAAGCCTGGCAAAGAGGGCCAAGCGGCGAAGGCTTGGATGCCGCTGTGCCCAGGTGAGCAGAGGGAAAAGCAGAATAAGGTCACGAGAGTCGCAGGCAGCCCCAGCAATCTCCAGCCGGATGGCTGCCTGCAGCACATCCAGGCTGCGCACAAGCACGCCCAGGGGCGTGAGTAAGTGCCGCAGGCTGGGGATGGCGGGGCCGGCGGGCCGCGATTCCAGCCCTTGAAGGCGGTCTGCATCAACAGAGAGTGCCTGCAGCCCGCGGCAGGCCGTCAGAAGGGAGGGTGGGGCCAGTGGCGGCGGTCCCAACAGTGAGTACGGCAGCGCCAGGCACGTCAGCTGGCCTTCCAGGGCTGGCAACGCTGCCTGGAGAATGCCGGCAGAGTCTGCACACTCCTGCTCGTCTGGCGGATCCATGTCGCATGTGTAGGTGACCATCAAGGCCTCCAGCCAAGTCAGCTGCGGCAGGCAGGTCGGCAACTGGTTGCAGCTGTCCAACAGCAGGCGCCGCAGGCTGTGCAGCGCAGTCAGCAGTGAGTAGCCTCCTGCCGACGGCGATGCAGCCGCCAGAGAGAGCTCGCGCAGTAGAGAAAGGTTCGCCAGCTGTGGGGCCAGATGTGTTTTACAAACTTGAGAACCACAAGGCTAGCTGTTGCACGGCAGGCCCTTGTGTGCTGCAACGTGTGGTTGACCGCACCCCGAGCGACATGCAGCACGCCACATGCGGCATATGCGTTGTCTCACCTGGACGGGCAGTGCCTCGTCCCTCAGGCCCTTTAAGTGCAGCCTGGTCAGCGATGTGGGGAAGTGGGCCGTGGGTGGGGCGTGGAAGCCTTGAGGCAGGATGGTGAGCCTCAGCTCCGCCAGCCCCGCCAGCGACCAGCTGGGCGGGTTGTACACCCGGGGATCAGTATCGGCATAGCCATAAGTTGGGTCCTCGGCTGTGACGTGCAGCAGGCGCAGCTGGCCCATCGTGGCCATCCAGCTCATCGACTGCCCATCAAAGTTGTGCAGCAGGCGCAGCTCCCGCAGGCTGCCGGCTGTGCCGCAGGCGCACAGCAGGGCTGCCAGCACTCCAGCAAGCTCTTGCACCACTGGAAAGGGATTTTCTGGATCTGGGAACTGATGCCGCAGGGTGAGCGCGAGCCGCTGCACGTGGCCAGCAGCGCCCCAGCCCAGCATCCACTCAAACAGCGAGCGGAGGCGGGCAGGCGTGCGCTGGCCTGCAAAATCCACTTTGATTCCTTGCTGCAGCAGCGCTGAGCTGTTGCACTGCTGCCGCCAGGAGCGGCAGACGAATGGCACCGTGCGGTGCCTGCAACGGGAGGTGTCGGAGCAGGGATGGGGTCGGGCTGTGCGGCGGCGGCGACAGCGGCGGCGGCGGCGGGCAGTGCTGCCGCTGCAGTGCTGCCTGCCTGCCCTGCTCGCCCTGGTGCTGCTGCACTGCCGACCAGCATCTCATGTGCCTTGGACGGGCGGAGCAGACCGCCTGCAGGGCTCACCGCTCGCACAGCCCCAGGGGCGCCCAGCACAGCTCCAGCAGGCCAGGGGGCAGGTCCTGGATGCTTGGCTGGCCGGGCATGGCTGCGCAGAGCGAAGGGCAGTGGCAGAGATCAGCCCTTGCTGCAGAGCAGACACGCCTAGTGTGCTGAGCAGGCTACAATTGCAAACATGATTGTGGCACTGCAGCGAGAGACCCTATCATCCCCCTGCGCCGCCGCCGTCACCGCCCTGCTCAGCAGGCGGCATGCCGCCGCCCATGCTGCCGCCCGCCTGGGTCGCCTGTTGGGGAGCGCTCCTAGCCACCGCCTTGAGCTGAACGGATATTGCCATCACTGTTACTACACAAACTGTACATGCATGAGAGAAGCGCAACACTAGAGCATGAACCAGCTCAGAAATTACGGGTCGCTGTGATGATAGAATGCATCGAAACCGCACTCAGTCAAAAGCTGCGAGTGGTCACTTTGCAGTGAGTAGGGGAGGTGGTGCCGTGTGATACGGAGGGATGGGTTGTGCCGCTGGGCATCAGCAATGCGATGAAAGTGCTTGTCCAAATCCGCCTCTGCTCCTTGCAGTGCCAGATGGCGCAGGGTGGGGTGTCGGGCTGCCCAGCTGAGCAGCACGTGGAACACAGGCAGTTCGCTGCGGAAGCACACAGCCCCCACAAACTGCAGCTGGGTGGCCGCCTGCAGTGCCTCCAGGCTCTTGGTGAGGAGCCCCAGCGGTCCAGTCAAGTAGCGCAGGCTGGGCAGCGCTGGCCCGACAGGCAGCGCCTGAATGGGCGCCTGTGCGTCAGCCATCACGAACAGTGCCTGCAGACGGCTGCAAGCCATCAACGCTGCACGTCCAGCCAGGGGCTCCGACTCCAGGAAGATGTCTGGCAGTGCCAGCAAGGTCAGCTGGCCAGCCAGCTCTGGCAGGGCTGCCTGCAAAGTGGCAGCAGATTGATCATCCCGCTCCATCATATCCTGTCGCTGGCCCAGGTCCACAATCGCCAGCGCCTCCAGCCCCGTAAGCTGTGGCAGGCAGGCCGGGGCGCAGAGGCAGCTTTCCAGCACCAGGCGACGCAGGCCGCTCAGAGCAGCCAGCGGAGCATAGCCTTCAGGCGGTGAATCTGTCCACGCCAACTGCAGCTCGCGCAGTTGGGACAGGCCCGCAATCTGCAGGCGCGTGAGTGAGGGGCAGTGCAGGAGGTCTGAGTGCTAAACCGTGCGAGCAGCAATGTGCAGGTGCTTGCCAACCTTGCAGCCGGCCGCCAGCCCACACTGCTGCTAATCCACCGCATGCAGCAATGCTGCCTGGCCTTGACACCATCACACCTGGACAGGAAACGGATTGTCTTGCAGGCCATCAATCGACAGGCTTGTCAGCGATGTGGGCAGGTGGGCCGATCGTGGGATGGTCACAACCATTGCACAAAGCAGGAGCTCCTGCAGGCCGGCCAGGGACCACCTGGGCGGATCAAATTCCAGGAAGGAATCGCCATAGCCGTTCACATCGTCAACGGAGATGTGCAGGAGGCGCAGCTGGCGCACTGCCGCCAGCCATGCCGTGTTCATCGGCTTCATGTTGTGCGCAAGCCGCAGCTCCTGCAGCGCGCCTGCTGCGCCGCAGGCACTCAGCAGGGCTGGTAGCATCGCCGGCAGCTCCTCTGCTGCCAACACATTGTTGTTGCTGAGCTCAGCCTCCAACTTCAGCTCCAGCTGCCGCACGTGGCGGGCACCCCAGCGCAGCATCCACTCCGCAAACGAGCGGAAGCGGGCGGGCGAGCGCTGCTGAGTGAACTCCACTTGCACAGCAGCCATCAGCCGCGGCGAGCTGTTGAGCTGCTGGTGCCAAGTGCGGCAGACCAGTGGGATGG
This sequence comes from Chlorella sp. CH2018, assembly GCA_009928355.1. NCBI lineage: Eukaryota > Viridiplantae > Chlorophyta > Trebouxiophyceae > Chlorellales > Chlorellaceae > Chlorella > Chlorella sp. CH2018. The sequence goes on from VIYQ01000468.1 coordinate 12,545, forward strand.
CGCGGTGCCTGGAAGCAGTTTGAGGGAGAGGGAGGGTGAATGCCTAGCAAGCATTGGTGGCGGCGCGCACAAGCGGTGGTAGCCGCGGTGGCAGTGCTGCCTGACGCCTGCCTGCCGCTCTCATGGGGCTGTACCACATGATAATCGATCCCGGAGCATTGGAGGTGAAGCAGAGCCCGCCTGGGCTCTGCTCGTTTGAGCCTCACCGCTCGCACAGCCCCAGGGGCGCCCAGCACAGCTCCAGCAGGCCGGGGGGCAGGTCCTGGATGCTGGCCTGGCCGGGCATGGCTGCTGGGAGGGCGAGAGGTCGCGTTGGTGGCGGTGGCTGAGGCTGGACGGACGCTGCTACGCTCGACGGTGCCTGCTGGTAATCCAGCAATGTGCTCAAGGCAACGAACAAAGGCATGCAGATCCCTTTCCGTGTGCCCGTGCTCATGCGGCCGCCGCCGCCAACCATTCCGCCGCACTTCCACAACCCTCCGCAGGAAGCGGCAGCTCAATGTGCAGGCGGGCTGCCAGTTCTGCGACTCGGCGTTCCAAGCTGAGGTGGCCAGGTGAGCAGGGCGGTGCACCACTGCAGGCTTTGCGCAAGATAGCGGCCGTACGCAGCCAGCCCGCCACTGCGCACCTGGCGACTGGCCTGCGCATGGCATCACTACCAAACATCCATCCCTGCCTGGCCGTCCGCCCCATCCCTCCCCGCAGCGGCAAGCTGACCAGTTCGTCACTGGACACCTATAGCTGCGTGGCGCTGGCGGGCGTGGCCACCGAGTGGCTGCGCTTTGGTCACGCCGAGGGCGGGCTGGCGGATGTGCAGCAGCTGGACCGTCTGCTGCAGGCGCTGAGGTTCACACAGGTGTGCCCTGCGCTGTGTTGCAGTGCTGGCTTCTGGGGTGGGGATGCGTGGGCGGCGAGGGGCAGCACCAGTGGCGAGCGAGCGCGATGAAGGTCGGAGGCGCGCTGCGGCGGCGGGGCGCCTCCCAGGCTTCCTTTACCTGCCGCCCTGCTCGCACCATACCACAGCGCACCGTACATGTCTGCCATTCCACCTTACCGTCTCTCACGCATACAATCACCTCACTGCTTCCTCTCCGCAGGCCAAAGCCGATGCCCAGGTGCGCTGGGCCGTGCTCAACGTGGTCACCCTGCTGCGGCGGCACGAGGCGACGCACGACGCGCTGGCGGATGCCATGTCCCGAGGAGCATCGGTGGGGGAGTGCATCGCACTCATTGAGCGGCGGCTGGCGAGCAGCAGCGACATCTGATCATCAGCCGTCACGCCGTGGTGTGGTTTTCCTGACAGCATTTCGAGAGATCTGAGCGTGCGAGCTTTCTGGAGCAGGCAGCATCTAGCTGCTTCGGCCACTTTTCAAGCCTCTGTGTCCCACTTTCACCGCATTAACCATCAGTGCCGCAGAATGAGGGCCGCCTCGGAGAGACAGACTGCTTTTCATGTGAGCTGTTCATGTCACAACCAATGGGAGCGGTGAATGGGGACAGATGGGGCGTGGTGTCAAAAGCAAGTGGACACGGCTGAGCACCAGAAGCAGGCGGGCAGCGGGGAGAAACACGAAAGGATCAGCAGTGGGCTGGATTTAGTTGTATGTGTACAGGGTGCAACGGGGAGGCAGCAAAGTCGACTTGGGCAAAAGAATGACGGTGCGGGTCACGCATGAAACAAGGAATGGGGCGGTGTGGCTGTGCAAGCCACGCATTGAGTTGGTGCGCATGCAAGAGATGGCAGAGCAGGGCATGGCGAAAAGCACAGGGTGGCCTAGCAGGGTGGCACACCAAGCGAGAAGACAAGCAGCTTGCCGTGCCGCCCTACTGCACCGGCTTGCCGGACTGCAGGCGGCGGATGCGGCCCTCCACCCTCGGGCCAATGCCAAACTTGCGGCGGATGGCATCAAAGATGATCAGCTCATCCAGGCCGTGGGTGCACGGGTCCAGCCAAGCCAGCGCTGACAGGGCAGCAGTGGAGTGGCGCATCTGCTCCTCGGGCTGCCCCGCCGCCACCCACATGCCTTGTCCACTGGCGCTGCTGCTGCTGCTGCTGCTGCTCCTGTCGGCCGCGGCTCCATTGCTGGAGGCATCCTCGCCGCCTGCTGCATCGCTGCTAGCACCTGTGGCGTTGCTGCTCAGGCTGCCGCTCCTGCTGGCCTCCTCCACCTCGCTGCGCTGCTGCAGCAGCAGGGCCAACGAAATGGCTGCTCCTGTGGTGGATACCTCATGCAAGTGCTCCTCAGCTGCGTGGGGGATGCTGCCGGGGCCGCCCACAGCGGTGCCGTAGCTGGGTGCGCTGGGGGCATACACTGCAGTGTTGGTGGCAGCGCTGCCGCCGCCCACCGCCTGCTGTGCCTGCTGCGCGTCATGGTGCTCCCAGTAGTGGTCAATGCTGCTCACGGAGGCCGTGCTGGCCATAGAGGCCATGCTGCCTGTGCTGCCCACCGGGGCAGGCTGCGGCCGCCACTCTGGGTGGGCTGCCCGCCCGCTGCTGCTGCTGCCGTTGGCGCCATTGGTGTGCCCCCCTGCTGCAGCCTGCCGCTCCTCCGCCAGGTGCCGAAGCTCAGCGGCGCCCTCTTCTGCTGCGGCCGCCTGCACAGCTGCCTCGCGCTGCAGCATGCGGTGCCACTCCTCAGCCAGCATTTCGTTCAGGTGCTCAACGCGCATCCAGAGGTACTGCAGTGGAGTGGCCGGGGGGACCAGTGATGGCATCAATAATGCGGCAGCTTGCGGCACAACGCAGAGCAGCGCAGCCAGGAAGCAGTGCATGGTGGGCTTCGCACGCTGAGCCCGCATGGCCGGAAGGGCGGTGCAAGGCCTCAAGTGCAGGCACCGCATACCAAGGCCAAGATTCACTGCCCACAAACACATGGGATCCCACCCTCACCTGCACCAGCGTGGCCAGGCGCGGGTTGGTCTCTCCATCCACCAGCACCTTGGCGGCCTTCAGGCTTTCAAAGCCATCCTTGCCGCCCCGCAGGTACGCCTTGGTGGCCACCTGCAGTGTGTAATGAGTCAGGGGGGCAGTCGGTGGAGCTGCAGGACCATGGCCATTGAATGCCATCCCGCAGGTGCACCCTTGGTGGCCACCCGCGATGGCGAGCGCCGAGGTGGTTACGACCAGGGAAGCAGCAGCAAGGCTGAGGTTGCTGCACATGGCAGCAGTTGCAGCAAGCTCAGCCTTGCTGCCGCTTGCCTGCCATGCACACAGCATGTCGCCCAGCTCCCCACCCGCCACCAAACCCAGACAGCCCCCGCTTGCTCTGCACTGCATCCCTTCCCTGGGCAACTTGCCTTGTAGCGGGCATCTAGCTGCAGCGGCTCGCCCGCCACCCGCACGCTATCGCGCACTACCCGGCTGCCGGACGGCTTGTCGGAGTCAAAGGCAAAGGTGAGGCCGGAGACCTGTGGAGCGGAGGAAGGTAATGAGCAGGATGAGCGTCAACAGCAGCAGCTCGGCTGCAATGCATGGTGCATGCCTGGAAAGCGGCACAGCCGGCACACCCACGCCGCGGCTTACAAACCCAGCGTCGTGAGGGGCACGCGCCTGCAGGAAGCGGCCCTCCAGCGCGGGCCAGGAGCCCACCCCCGTCTCCAGGGCAGTGAGCACATCCGAGCCGCTGAGCTCCAGCAGCACCAGCTCGTCGGTGAAGGGCAGCATGGACACGAAATCGCGCGTGATCAGCTGCCCCGCCGCGTGCACCTGCGGGTGTGAAGGAGGCGCGCCGGGCGTGCAGCTCAAACAGCGATGCGTGGCCAGCAAAGCGGGCAGCGCTCTGCCGCCTTGCACACAGCGGCCGCACAGAAGCTACCTTGTGTTGCAAGTGTCTGGAACACAGCAGCCAGCATTACGGCGGCACCGATCGCAACAGCCTCCTGACTGGCCGCTGAAAGCCATGCCACCGCCAACTAGACGCTGAGCAATACCCACTCAGCACAAGTGAACACAAACCCCACTTGCCTGGTCGGAGCGGATGGTGCCGCCGTTGAAGAAGGCAATGTCGGCCCCCAGGGAGATGCGCATGACATCCGCAAACATGGAGCCTGCTTGGCAGGGACGTGCAGAAGCGGGCGTGTTAGCAGTTTCAGCTCCAAGGGGGAATGCCACTGCATCCGCAAACATGGAGCATGCTTGGGTACAACGCAACGCCGGGTGCGCAGCTGTGAGCGCAGGGCTGTGGTGCTGGAGTGAGGGCGCATGGCGCTGGACATGTCGGACAATGCCTGTGCCCAACCAGGCACCAAGAACTGCAGTGCGCCTAGCTGCCAGCAATTGCCAGCGCGCACCGATGTTGGACTCGGAGCGGCGAACTGTGTTGAAACGCGCATCCAGGTCTGTGTGGGTCCACCCCAGCGGCTCGTCCATCTTGGTGCCTGCGCCAGCGGCAGCATTGAAACCACGTCAGCAAGCTCTCACGCGCCATGAGAACGCCGCTGGGCGATGCCATCCAATGCAACAAAATCAGGACATGCACAGCTGCGCCTGGTGCAACAGGACACACCACAGCTGCGCTCACCAATCAGGTCCTGGTACTTCCGCACGATGGCCGCCATCTCTGGGTCCTCGGGCACCGAGGAGTTGATCTCCACCCGCTTGTGCTCCACCAGCGGCCGCTCTGCAGCCAGAGGGGGGTAGGACAGGGAGCGCACGGTGCTTGAAGGAAGGCACACAGACAGTGGGGAGCTGATCTCCACCCGGTTGTTGTTGCTCCAACAGCGGCCGCCCCGCGGCACAACGGTCAAGTGCGCAAGCAGTTGAGAGGCGCCGGCCTGCTTTCTCATTGCCGTGGCGCTCAGACTGCACGGTGTAGCACTCACGTGCGTGCAGACCGGTGCAAGCCAACAGACTGCAGTTTTGCGCACCCACGCATGCAGACCAACGCAAGCCAGCCAGCTGGGCAGCTCGAGCCAGACCCCGCAGCCAGCACCGGAGGCGCTCACCCTGCAGGCTGCTGGGCACCCCCACGCGCAGGATGGAAAACTCCCGGAAGTCGGTGCCGCTCTTGAACACCAGCGTGCCATGCGGCTCGGAGCGCGTGATCTCGTAGTGGTGGTCGTGCCCGCCCAGGATCAGCTGCACAGGTATGCAGTTGGGCGGATCACAGCAGCAGTGCGCTCTTGAATTGCGCCAGCCACCACACAAGCACAATCTGCCAGCACGCTGCGCCTGCACCTCAAGCGCACGCAACCCGCCGCCCATCAGGTGCAACACCAAACCCGCTGCGTTGCCTCTCTGATTTGATTGCCTCTCCAGCCCACCTGGATTTCAGGCACGTTTGCCGCCAGCACCAGGTCGTTTGGCGTGCGCATGTGGCTGAGCGCAACAATGAGCTCCGCACCCTGCAGGCGCGCAATGACAGGCAGCGATGCATGTCACATGGGCGTGCAGCCTGCAGCGCTATGCCGCCAGCAGCAGCAACCCGCCACCGTTGCGGACACACAGCGTGCGGGACAGCTGGTGCTGCACCAGGGGTGAGATGACATTTCGAAGCAAGGAGAACGCAACCACAGAGGACCTTGGCCTCTGCCTTTTGAGCCCTTCCGCAGAGCCGCCCACCTGTGCCGCCAGCTCCTGCGCCAGGCGCCGCCCCTCCTCACAAAAGTCGAGGAACTGGATGTCGTCCGCCTCGATGCTGGGGATGGTCAGCAGCCACTGCAGCGCGGGGAGTGGGGCAGCAGGGCAGGCAGAGTGTGCGAACTGGAAAGCGCTGCAGCAGGCGGGGAGGTGCGGGCGGGCAGGGCAGCTGGGCAGCTTGGCACACCCGCCGCAATGCTGGAAACCGTCGGCAGCAGCTGCATGCCCACTCCCTTCCTCACCTCTCGCTCAACCAGGCCCATCAGGCCCACACGCACACCCTGCCACGTGACGATGCAGCTGCGCTCGCATCCCCCCAGCGGCTCGCCAGTCCGTGCGTCCAGCACGTTGCTCAGCAGCCAGGGGAAGCGGAACTGCTGCATGTGCGCCTGCAGCTGCGGGATGCCAAAGTCGACTGCAGCAGGAGGGAGGCGCGGCGGCAGCAGGGCAGGTGAAAATCGACGGGATGCAAAAAGCGCAGACGAGCAGAGAGCACTCAGCCGGTGCCAGCATGGCATCGTGAGCGCCGCATCGCATGCACACCTTCCGACCCGCAGCTCGGCACCTGCCATCCGCAACTCACAGTCATGGTTGCCCACAGCCGCTGCGTGCACGCCGATGCAGTTGAGCACGGGCACCATCTGCAGGGCAGCATGGAAGAACCACCGTTAGGCGGGGCAATCATGCCAATACGTTGCGGCGGCAGCGCAACCCGGCAGCACGGACCGGGAGCGTCCCCCCGGGGTGCTAGGGCGCACAGCGCGCAGCGCACACGGTCGCCGAGCAGGCCACCCAGGCCTGCCTCTCACCTGCTCGCCGCGGGTGAATGCGCTCATCAGTGAGGGGTTCAGGCAGTCGCCGCTGAACAGCACCAGCGGCTGCTCGCCGGCGTATTCGCGGGCAGCACCCATGAAGCGCGCGGCGCCGCCCACTGGCTCCTGCGGCCGAGCCTCGATGTTGTACACCTGTAGTGCAGTCGAGCGGGTGGGTGCAGGGCGGTTCAGAGGTGCATCGGATGAGCAGCTCATGGTGCAGAAAAGGCATGGCTTGGGCTGCACTGCAGGGAATCTGGGGGAGGTGCCGCCATCGGACTGCCACACAGGCACCACGAGCCCACAGCCTGCTCACATCGTTGAAGTGCAGGATGGTCAGTCGCTTGTGGCCCTCAGCAGCGCCATTGCCGCCGGCCGCTGCACTGGAGAAGACGAGGTGCAGGCGGGCGCGACGCGCCGGCGGCGGCGCCGCCCACCCGCCCGGGCGGCGGCGCTGCTGCAGGTCAGCGGCAGCGGGGGCGGCGATCGCCTTGAGCATATGAGGTGCGATGCAATGTAGAGGTCAGGCCGCAGCTTGGACAGGGCGGCCAGGCAGGGCAACCCGGCCCAGGGCTCACGGCTAAAGCTTCGCCAGTGGTGCTCCGCAGGGCCCGTGCAAAGCCAGAACGCATCAACGGTGTTTGGAGGCTGCACAAGCTGAGCACCAGGCGCGCCGTGGCTGCAGGGAAGTCGGCGACCGGGACGGCTGGAGCGCTGCTGCCGATCGACCAGAAAATTCGAGGGCTGCTGCCAGATTGTGGAAATCCAGCCATCGGGCTGCTGAGGCCGCAGCCTCGTTCAACCCGGCGCCCATGCCGGAATGCCGCGCGGCGAGGGCCTTGATGGAGCCTGCGGCGCCATTGATCGCACCCGCACAAGCTGCATATTGGGTTGACCAGCCAAACATGCCGGCTGCAGCCGCCCTCGCTCGGCGCCGCTTGCTCCTGCCCTGCAGCTTGCAGCGGGCGGCCTGGTTGCATGGCAGCGCGGCGCCCGAAACCCTCTTCTTTGAGGAGGTGCACGCCGCGCCAGCAGCCGCAGCAGCTGCCCCGGCCGCCGCCGCTGCTGCTGCCCCGGCCGCTCCGGCGCCCCGCACCGTGTGCGTGCTGCACGGGCTGCTGGGCACGGGTCGCAACCTGCGTGGCGTGATCCAGGACCTGTGCCGCCAGGCGGCAGAGGCTTCTGGCCAGCCCTGGCGTGCGCTGCTGCTGGACCTGCGCTGCCACGGCCGCTCAGCGCGGTCCGGGCTGCCGCCACCCCACACGCTGGCGGCTGCTGCGCACGATGTGGTGCGGCTGTGGTGCCAGCAGCTGGGCGGCCGTGCACCCGATGTCCTGGTGGGGCACTCCATGGGCGGCAAGACAGCGCTGGAGATTGTGCGGCAGCTGGCGCACCCGGGGGCGCCCACAGGGCAGCCGCAGCAGGCGAGCGGGCGCAGGTTGGCTGAAGTTTGGCTGCAGTGCACGGTGCCTCCGCCGTTGACAACTTGCGTGTTTGCTTGCCTGTGCTCTGCGTGGCATTAAGATCTGCCCTGTCTGGCGTGAGCCCCTGCCGCCGCTGCAGGTGTGGGTGCTAGACGCTCGGCCCAACGCTGTACACGGGATCAACGACAAGCCGAGTCAGGAAGTGCAGGTGGGGACGGCAGCAGGAGTGCAGACAGGCGGACGCCTTTTCGACTCATTCATGCGCCCGCTGCCGCCCGCCCAGCGTTGGCAACCGCAACACTGCTGCAATGCGTCACACCCCCACCCCGCAGAACGTACTTGCAGCAGTGAAGAGCGTGCAGCTGCCGCTGGCGTCGCGCCAGGCGCTGTACGAGCAGCTAGCAGCCAAGGGCTTTTCCATAGGTGGGGCCTGCAGCCACTGTGCTGGTGCTTTGCCGTCATCCTTGGCATCGCCTGAAAGAGCCGACAAGCAGTGGGCCACTTGGCATCTGCCGGTTGCTGTGGGCATTGGCCAAACAGGCAGCCGCTGCGCCCTGCGCCCCACCCCTCCCCGCAGCCCTGCAGCAGTGGCTGGGCAGCAGCGTGTTGGCGGACCCGCAGCACAAGGGGCGGCTGGTGTGGACCTTTGACGTCCAAGGGGCGCAGGTACGCCCGATGGGACAGAGACAAGGCGCCGCCGGATTGTGGAGCTTGTCGGCGGCGCAGCTCCACACCAGCAGGCAACACACGTGGATGAACTGCGAAACAGTTCCGGATGGACTGGACGTGCCCATCACAAAGCCTGAATCGTTGACTGGGGTGGCTGTCCATGCCGTGCCCAGCGCAGTCAATGTTTGACGACTACCTGCGGCAGGACTACTCGCAGCTGCTCAGGTGGGGTGGGGTGGGAGTGTGGGCTGCAGTGTCACAGCCGTCTAGGGCAAAGCTCAGCCGCACACCAGCAGTGCATTGAAGCGCAAGGTAGGCGTGTCGCACACTGCTCTGCCGCCTGCTTGCTCATCTGTACCGCCTGCCACTTGATGTGCAGGGCGCCGCCGCGAGGCGTCACGCTGCACGTCCTGCGCGCGCTGCGCAGGTGCGCTTTGGTCTCCCTGCGTCTCTCCTGTGGGAGGGCCTCCTTTGACTGCTACGATTCGCATTGGCGCGTGCAACAATGCACTCTTACTTAGTCGCCGGCAGCCTGAGCTTGCAATGCGCCAACCCATGCACCAACCCATCACCCCCGCAGTGACCGCTGGGACCCCGAGACAATGGGCGTGGTGCGCCAAGCAGTGGCGGCCACAGCGCAGCCGGCAGCGGTGCGCGGCAGCACCCGCTACCACGAACTGCCTGATGCAGGCCACTGGGTGAGTAACTGGGCAAGTGCCTTGCTTCTTGCCTGGGAGACAGCGCGCCGCTGCTGAGCGGCACCTTGCTTTGGGCCAGGGCAGGGAGCTGAAGGCCTTTTGCTTGCCTTGGCTGATGCCAGTTCACGTGTGCTGCCTTTCAGCGGTAGCTTGGTGCTCATGCTGCTGCCTGCCACCTGCCGCCAATGCCGCCTGCAGGTGCACACAGACAACCCAAAAGGGCTCGTCCAGCTCATGCTGCCCTCGCTAATCGAGGCGGCAGCCAGGCCGGCATAGCAGCAGTGGCACCGGCTGGTGTGAACATTGCGCAACATTGCGCTTGTCACATGCACCGTGCTGTTGCGTTGTAAATCGTGTACCCAGATTGTCCTGGAATGCAAGGCTGGGAAGCAGGAGGCTCAAAAGTGGCGGCATGGCCCAATTTTGGCCTGATGCACGTGTGCCGCCAGCCGGCGGCACAGCGGCGCCGAGGGGGCAAATGCATGCGCCCCCGTTGCTGGCCAGCGGATTTGCGCTGAGCCGTTTGTGCCGCAAACCCGCAATTTATTCCAGCGGTCGGCCGGCCAGCAGGAGGCAGAGACGCGTCGAGCCGCGCCCACTCCGACGGCCAGTCGCGCCGAGGCGCTCGCTTCAAGCCCCTGCCATCACAAAAATGCGGCTCTTGGTACCCCTTCTGCTTGTTCTTCTAGCCGGTGAGGGTTGCTGGCGCTTGAACCAGCCGCGGTGGCACCTGCCTCCAGTCGGCGGCGCCGCCGCCCCTGCGTGCCCTTCTGAGATCTCTGCCGCTCCACTGCAAGATCGGCAAAAACCACCCTGCTTCCCACCCCACTGCGACATCTCCAGGCTGCGCCGCAGCTGTCCGCGGCCCCACGCTGCGACCGCCGCAGCAGCTGGGCCAGTGCCTTCACGCCTCCGTGGACGGTGATGTGTACCTGTTCTCTGAGCAGCCCGCCGCAGTGCGCGAGGAAGCGCAGCTGTGGAACCGCCTCTACTCCAACAGCATCCCGGTTGCAGTGGTCAGGCCTGCCACCGTGAATGGCGTGGCGGCGGCGGTCAAGTGCGCGTATGCTGCCGGCGTCAAGGTCGTCGCCAAGTAAGCGGCGAAGGTCGCTTTCGCTCGCTGCATTGTGCCTGTGCATGTTCGCACTGTGGCAAAGCGATGCAGCTGTGCTGACACTGCTTCTGTGCTAGCTACCTTAAACCACAATCGGCAAGCGCTATTGGCACAAAGGGGCGCACTCGCCCCACACTTTGCAATAGCTTGCGCATGCGCTGCCCCGCGCAGGTGCGGCGGCCACAGCTTCATGGGCTACTCAGCCCGAGACGGCACCCTGGGCATTGACTTGTCCCGCCTCAACCGGGTGACCGTTTCGCCCGACCGGCGCACGGCCCGGGTGCAGGGCGGCACCAAGCAGGGGCAGCTGTACCACGCAGTGTGGAAGCAGGCGGGCAACAGCGTGGCAGCGGTGGGCGGCACCTGCCCCACCGTGGGAGTGGGCGGGTTCCTGCAGGGTGAGCTGCTTGGCAGAGCGGAGCCTTCAGTGGGCCGTGATGGGTTGAGTGCCTGCCGGTCAGGCTGGGTGGTGAGCTGCCGGAGGGTGGCGCATGCTCCTGCTCGTCCTGCTCGTCCTGTCGGCTGCCCCCTAGCACATGCTAGTAAGGGTGGCAGGCCCTAGGGGGCAGCCACAGCCAGCTGGCGCGCGGCTCGCAAGTGCTCCCGCCTGCATGGCATTGCGCATCGATGCGAGGCGGCAAACACGCGTGTAACGCCCCATTGTGCCCCCTGCAGGCGGAGGCCTGGGATTCTTGACCGCGCAGCATGGGCTGGTGAGCCTCAAGGCTTGGCATCTCATGTGGAATTGAGGGCCCTGTGGATCACGAGGGCAATGCGGCTGCCTGGCGAGCGGCCCCCCTGCTGCGGCCGCCGTGCCCCTGTGGCCCCTATGGCCAGCCCCTGTGGGCAACCCCAGCTGCCCCTCTCACCCATTGTATCCTTGCTCAGGCCTGCGACCAGCTGATCGGCCTTGAGATGGTCGACTACAGGGGGCGGCTGGTCAAGGCCAACAGGTTGCACAACAGCAACCTGCTGCGGGCTGCGTGCGGCTGCGGCGGCGGCAACTTTGGTGAGGAAGCTGCAAGCTTGTTTCCAAAATGCAGTAGCTCAAGTGCAAGGAAGCTGTCTGTCCACATACGTCTGCTGAAGCGCATCAGATGATGCGCGCTTCCTGCTCCAGTTTGGGATGGCGGCAGCTCCAGTATTGCAACAGGCGGTGTCATTGCTCCGCACCTCCACGCAATAAAATAGTTTGTACTTGCCTGCCATCTACAGGCATCGTGACCGAGTTCCACATCCGCCTGGTGCAAGTGCCGCCGCTCATGACCACATACCAGTTCACGCTGGGTGCGCTGCATGCTGCGCTGTGCTGTGCTGTGCAGTGCCTTGTGCTATGTGCGCGCCCCGCCTTTCAGCCAGCGTGTGGTTGCAGCGCACGTGGCAAGCACGCGGTTGCACTTGTCCCACGCCCGATCCTCGCTCGCCCGTGCGCCCTGCAGCCGGCAACCAGACGGCCGTGGAGTTTATGCTGTGGTACCAGAGCCATGTGTTGAACACGGCCAGCCACAAGCTCGCGTTCGACCTGCGCTTGGTGAGGGCACGCCGCCGGCCAGGCGGGCTTGGCAGAGGAGAAGTTTCGAAGTGTTGCGGTCCTGCGCTGCCAATCAGCCGCGCATTGGTCTGCGGTTCATGCGCGCCGTCCCCCTTTCACTTCCCTGCTGCAGTCCACCAGGGGCAAGGGTGTTGCACAGGTGCAAGGCAACCTGCGCTGGCCCGGCAGGCAAGGCGCCTGGGCTGAGTTTGTGGTCAGGGCAGCCGGCCAAAGAAGGGAGTTCCAGACAATGCACACTGAAGGCTCCAGTGCTGCCTGCCCCTCCCGGTGGGTGACAGCGCCGCCGCCGGATGCCCTCAAATAACACCCCCATGGCCTTCCCCACCCATGCAAGCCTGCAGGGAAGCCGAGATGCGCGCTGAGCTGGCCGCGCTGGGCCTGCTGGGGCCCGCCTCGCCCTGGACCCCTGCCTTCAAGTCCAACACCTCTTTTGAGGCGCCCTGGATCCTCTCCATGGTGGCAGACAACAAGAACCTGAAGAACAAGACCAACACCCCCGAGGACCTGCTGCAGTATGAGCAGATGTGGGCGGGACGGTGAGGAGCGGGAGCGGGGCCGGGAGTGCGGCGGCAGTTGGGGCTTGGGAGCGCTAGACGCTGTGGTATGCGCCTTTGCTTGACGGGTGCATGAACCCGCACAGCTCAATGTTCTCTGGCTCCTGAAGCGGCATCCCCTTGCTCTGCCGCATGATTAATCAACAGGAGCTACCTCAAAGAGAAGTCATACTGCCTGCTCGCGCCGCTGCCGGCCGCCACCCTGGCCCGGCTATTCCAGTCGCTGGCGCGCTCCAAAACCGCCATGCTGGTGCACCGTCTGGGTCCCAAGGTGCGAGCACTGCTTCACAGCTGGTCGCGACTGCTTGGCATGGTTGCAGTCTGCTGGGTGCTCCCTCCAGTGCTGTGGCGACACTTGCTGGCGTGCACATCCTCTGCTGCCCGGAGGCTGTGCTGCAGACCTATCCTGCCCCGCTTGCAAGCCTGTTCGACACCTTGCCGTCTCACATTAGTTTCATATGATGCCCACAAACAAGCTTGTCACGCTTCCCGCTGCCGCTCCCCGCAGACCGCATTTGCGAATGTGGCACCTCACGCCACCGCCTTTCCCTGGCGCAACGCGCTGTTCTGCTTGCAGCACCTAGAGTGAGCTGGCGTGTGGGATGGGCCGGCCGGCTGACATGGCTGGTTCGGGGTTGATTGGCCATCAGCAGCCTGGTGACCTCAGTGCAGCTGGTGCCTGCCCGCCTGCTTTCCCGCCAACACGCCATGTTCCACTGCACTCTTTCTGCTCACCTGGCACTGCCCACACTCCTGTCCCGTAACGCCCCCACACCAGTTACTTTTCTGCTCCTGAGGAGGTGACGAGCGTGGTCGCCGGGCTGAACGACGCCAGGGACGTCCTGGCTCCATACATGCCTGGCATGCCGGGCTATGGTGAGCGGGTTCAGGCGTGCGCGCAGAAGAGGAGCCGGCTCATTCAAGCCAGCTTGCATGCCGGCTCCAGCCTCCTCACACGCGAGGGCGGCATGAGCGGGCAAACGCTGGGGGTTGCAAACACCGGACCTGGAGCCAGCAGCAGCTGCTGACCTTCCCAGCATGGCTGCCCTTCTGCCCATGCTGTGCAGTGAACTATATCGACGAGGACATCAGCCCCGACCCGCTGTTCAGCTATTACGGCGCCAACCTGGCCTGGCTGCGCCAGACCAAGCGCCAGTTCGACCCCGAAGGCCGGTTCAGCACCAACCCGCTGAGCATACCGCCGGCAGCGCGGCCCTGGTGGTGGGGTGGTAGTTAGCTAGCACGCAATAACTCTTACTGGGCAGAGCCTGGGCTTTGTGTCATGCCAGTGTTTGCCAATGAACAACTGCAGTGTTTGCCTGAGCACAGCACCAATTGTCTTTCCCTCCTGACCACGCCATTTGGCCTAGTGTCCTTGTCATCTTGCCTCATGAGCAGACCGTTCAACCAACCGAGAGCCTTGCCGCAGCTCAACCTCTTTAGAACAGCACACCTGCTTACATGCTGCGGAAACCAATCGACGGTTGCCAGACTAGCGAGTCACACTGAAGACAACAGAAGTCAAACAGAAGTTATTCAGTTGCTTGGTGTGGTCAGGCAGCCGCGTGAGCCTGACTGGGCCGGCACAGCCGTGGGCGCCAGTGCTACGCAAAGCCCAGCCGCACCGCCAGCTTGATCAGTCCGTTCTTGAGCGGAGCCAGTAAACGCCCTCCCTGCAGCAAGGACGCCAGCACAGCAGGTGATCGCATGCAACAGCTGAGAGGCGCAATGCAGATGGATGGTGGCGCATGGGTACGAAACCCAGCTGTGCACACAGCCGCGGCAGAAACCAACCGGTGCCATAAGAAGGAAAGCGGTCCACTCTCGGTGTGTGAGCCACGTGCAAGTGCAACAGGGCTGCCTCATGCATCCAAGCTTGCACGGACCCACCGGCGTCTCAGCGAAAGCAGTCTTTCGCTGCGCGGATGGCACCGAATGCCTCGGCATCGCTGGCCCCAGCCGCCACCCCCAGCTTCTCACGAATGGCAGGGCTGCCTGCAATGTGGGGACCGAATGAAGCAGCAGAAGGTGGCGTCTGGCAAACAGGCGGGAGGGGGACTTGGTGCAAGACATGCCTGAAAACTGCGAAGCATTCTGATGATGACAAGCCAACACGTGACACCCACTGGGGTGCAGGCACAGAAACAGTTGTGGGCAAACCTGCCCCTGCAGGTGGGTAGCTGGTTACTGCCTGCAAAGCAGCACTCACTTGGCCGCAGGAAGGGGTTGCACTTGCGCTCATCCCCCAGCAGGCTGGGCACCGTGGGCTGGCCCGCCGCCCGCTTGGCATCGATATCCGCCGCCATGCGCTGCAGGTCTGCAACCGAAGGAGATGCCAGAGTGGGAGGCATTATCAGGAGGCACGCACGTGCGTGCCAATGTCCATCAATAGCTGCTACCGTGCAAGCTCGGGAGCCAGCGATGCTCAGCAGAGCTGCACGGCGAACGTACTGCACCTCTCACCTGCGTTGCCGCCGTCCACGTGCAAGGCAAAGCGGGCATTGCTCTGAGTGTACTCGTGGGCGCAGAACACTCGTGTGTCCTCAGGCAGCCCCGCAAACTACGGAATGGGGCTTGGCGGGTTTGATATCAGGCTGCAGCTCAAACTGTCCCACGTCGCACAGTGGCCATGCAAGGGCTCATGCCGGTGCCTGTGCATGTGGGGCAGTGGCGCGCCCTGTGCAGCAGCGCTCCCAGTGTCAGCACCCAAGCACACAGCAGGTACCCCAGCAGGGCTGCTGCCCACCTTGGACAGGCTGGTCCACATCTGTGCAGGCGTGCCCTCAAACAGCCGACCGCAGCCCAGGGAAAAGAGTGTGTCTCCTACGTTGCAGAGGGCCGTATGTGGAGGTGGCGTGAGGCGGCATGCGGGCAGCACTGCGTGCCTGGCACACCAGCGGGGCGATAGCGGCACTTGGGGCAGCGGCAGTGCTTTCAAGCGTGCAGCCAGGGCAGCCTACCAGGGAACAGCGCCTTGGATGCGGGGAAGTGGTAGGTCACGTGCCCCCGCGTGTGGCCGGGTGTGTCGTAGCACACAAGCTCTGCCGCACCCAGCTGGTACCTGCTTGGGCAGGTAGGCGGGAAGGGCAGGCAAGTTGTGGCGTTGGAGGCGCAAAGTAGAGACACTGCTGGTCAGCAAGCACGAGCGCAAAACAAAGTGCCAGCAGAAGACCTCCTGGCAAGCAAGCAGTTGTGCGCCTTGCGCCCCACCCACCTGTCTCCATCCTTCAGCTGCACATCGATGCCTGGGATGCGGCCGGCATCTGCTGCGGGGCCCACAATGGTGGCGCCAAACTGGGCCTTGAGGGCCTCGTTGCCGCCCACGTGGTCAAAGTGGTGGTGGGCTGGTGCGTAGGGACAACAGCAGGCAGGGCAGAGGCGTGGTTGCAGCGGCTTGATCAGTAGTCATGCGCAGCAAGGAAGCAGGCGGCACAGCCAGATGGAGCCGCTGCCTGCTGATTTGACACGGAAAGCTGCCCCCAGCAGCAGAGCCGCTGTTTGATGACCAAGCTTCCAGTCGCTGGGCTCACTGTTCAGCACATGCGTCAGCTTCCATCCTTTCTGGCGCAGCGCCTCCACCACAGGGGCCACCTCAGCCGGGTCCACCACGGCAGTCATCCCCGCTGCCGGCTCATGCAGCAGCCAGGCATAGTTGTCCGACAAGCATGGCACCCGCTCAATCTGCGGTGCAGAGGGAAGTGCCAGCTATGCAGTTTGTTGCGTCAGAGGCACTCATTACACAGGCAGGGAGGGGTGGGCCTGCCTGCAGCGGGTTGGGCTGCAGGCAGGCTGGCCCAGAACCCAGCTCCTGTGTGGACCAGTCCCAGCCTTTGTAACCCCAGCCAGTCAGTCAGTCAGTGACACAGGCCTGCAGCGGCAGCGGCAGCGGCAGCCCGGCAAGCGGCAGCGGCAGCGCTTGCAACCCCACCTGCAGCACGCCTTCCGCAGCAGCTGAAGTCGCCATGGTCCTGCTGCCACTGCCAATCGATCGAGCTGCCGTCAGTGGTCGGCAGGTGGCTCGCGGGGCACAGGAGCTGGGCGCAGCGCACTGCCCGGCGGCGGTGACAACGGGAGCGGCGGCGGCGGCGCGGCGTGGGAGGCCTGCAACGGTGCGGACAGGGCGCCATCGGTTTGCAGCGCCACCCACCCGGCTGTGATCACTCTTTCGTGCATGCTGGGGGCCTCACCAGCCGAGGAGGTGAGCAGGAGGAGGTGCACGGCCGCCGCTCGTGGGGAGGAGAGCAGCCGGCCCGCTGGGCTGCCCGACATGTGTTGAAGGGTGATGCGCAAGCAAATTGGGCGCGCTGGATCGACCTGCCAGGTCCCTTGGCCTGCTGCCTGCTGCGCTGGCCAGAGGCTGACGGGGCCTCCTCTTAACGCGCTCCTGGGCCCTCCTCGGCAGTGTTCGAGCGCTGCACTCCTTTGCTGCGCTCCTACCTCCCTCTAGCGCCTGCAGC
The DNA here is from genome assembly GCA_009928355.1 of Chlorella sp. CH2018. NCBI lineage: Eukaryota > Viridiplantae > Chlorophyta > Trebouxiophyceae > Chlorellales > Chlorellaceae > Chlorella > Chlorella sp. CH2018. The sequence continues at coordinate 29,403 of VIYQ01000468.1, forward strand.
ATGACCTCCCGAGCGGCCCAGCGGCAGGCGGTGCTCCTGGGGCACCTGCGCGAGGCCACGGTGAGCCCGGGGGTGTCGGCACGCCGGGCAGCGCCTGTCGACACGGGGGCAGACCCGCCAGCCGCGCTTGTGAGCCCCCAAGTGCCGCCGCCGCTGCCGCCGCCTGCCCGGTCGCCGCCGTCTCACGCCCCCTGCCGCGACCTCCCTGCCTGCAGCCCGCCGGCGGGCCGTCGCCCATGGAGGCGCACCCCACCTCCGTGGGCGACTCTGCTGCCTACGAGCGCCGCAATCTGTCGTGCGACGACGTGGTCATCGTGTCCGCCTGCCGCACCGCGCTCTGCAAGGCCAAGCGCGGAGGCTTCAAGGACACCCCGGTCGACGACCTGATTGCCACGGTGCTCAAGGAGACCATCCGCCGCACCGGAGTGGAGCCAGAGGTGGGTGCCGCTGCACGCCAGCTGGGTGCTGGGGCGCCGGTAGTGCAGGCCACAGCCGCGGGTTAGCTGATGTGCCCCGCACTGGTTAGCTAATGTCTGCACAGGCTGCTGCGTGCCGGCCCGCTTGGGTACGCCGCCAGCTTGGCTGCTGAAATGGCTGCTTTCGCTGATTTCGGTGCCTTGGCATCACTCATGCCAGCACAGCAGCGCTGCTGCAGGCCTGGCCCGTACCGCCACATGCGGATCTGCCCAGGCCACTCTGGCTGCCTTGTTCTCCACGCCACTGGGGCCGCTCTCATCCCTGTCCTTTGACCCCCTCCCAACTACACAACCCCTTCCCGACAGGCCGTGGGCGACGTGTGCTTTGGCAGCGTGATGGGCCCTTCATCGCAGCGCGCCAACGAGTGCCGCATCGCCATGTTCCTGGCCGGCTTCCCCACCAGCGTGCCGGTGCACACCGTCAACCGCCAGTGCTCCTCGGGTGCGTGGAACAATGGGCAGGCTGGCTGGTGGGTGGGTGGGTG
>VIYQ01000472.1:0-13587 GCA_009928355.1 Chlorella sp. CH2018
AGTGCTGGCCGTCGGACGGCCAGCACTTTCTCTGGAGCTCTTTCTCTTCCGTAGCATGGGCAACCTCCACTCTAGCCTTGCTTCCCGAGCACCACCAGTGTGCTGCGCCTGCTCGTGCCCTAGCCAAACAGACGGGGCTGGCTATCTGCCTATAGGCAGCTAGCTAGCTGGCACCGCCGCCTGCTGCCATCACCTGCGTCGTCGACTGGAAGCGCGTATTTCGCAGGGGAGGTGCATGCCAAGAGGCGTTCATCGGTTTCCTCGTCCGTGCATTGCTGGGCTGCCACCCGGCTCCAAGCGCTGCACAGGCGAGGGGGCAGATGCTTGCCTGCTTGGCTTGCGCAGCCACCCTGCCGCTGCGCACCGTTGCTGCAGCTTGCAAGCGCTGTTGGTTACACCAGCATGGAGGGCCCGGCACAGCAGAGCAGCTGCAGGGCTGCTAGCAATGCATGCGCCTCACCTCAGCATCCTCATTAGCTGAAAGTAAAGAAGACGTCCAAGAAGGAAATGCATAGAGTAGCTGCAGCGCGCACTACGTGTCAACCGTTGAAGCGTGTGTTGCATCCAGGCAGGCCTCCGATCGTGACTCTCCTTGGCTATGAGGCTGGCCGCACCACGGAGCGGCCCGCCGCACCAAGGAGAGGGAGACTCGGAAGCCTGCCTGCCGTGTGCAGCAGGATGGATGACAGCAGTGTATGGAGAAGGATACGCAGTGCGGGCACGTGCTGACTGTGCATCCTCACCGGAAAGTGATGCCATGTCGTTTGCAGCAGCAAGACAGGCATACGCCTGCTTGCCGCGTCCTGGGAGCAGCAGGCTGCCATACTTGGTGCAGCCAGCCCCTCCCAGGTGAGCTGGCCAGGAGCTTGCCTGCCTTGCCAAGGCCACAGTGTGCTGGCCGCCAGGGCGGGGCTTGCGTTACCATTGTCCACATGTGGCAGCGCCGGCGCCAGCATGCCTAGCCAGGTGTGCATCTTTGCTCAGCACTGAGCTGTTCAAGCAGGCAGGCGTGCAGGCCTGGGCTCAATGCCACATGAACATGGCAACGAGCAGACCAACCAGTAGCAGAAAGCGTCCTGGTCGCGCATAGCATTGCTGCCCATTCATCGCTGGACAGTGCGGGTGCTCTGACTTGCCGGGGACGCAGGGTCAGCGGCCCGCTGAAGCCAAGCATCTGGGCTGCCGGCCCTGCGAGCCCGGGTTGTGTGAGCGCCTGCGCTGGACTGCGGCAGATGTTGGTCATGTGGCTGCAGAGGCAGCTGGCGCCCGCTGGCTGGCGATTTACAAACAGGACACCTGCGGCGCAGCTGCTGGCTGTGCTGTGGGCCCGGGCAGACAGGCCGATGATGCAATTACTGCTGAATAGCGGCTCTTGATGCGATCGACCGCGACGGGTCAGTGGCCCCCTCCAGCAAGTTGCCGAGTGCCGCTGGCCCATCAGCGGCGGGCATTGTGAGCCCCATTCCTGCGGGCAGTGAGGGACTGTGAGCGTCCCGCATTGCATCTGCGCTGGAAAAAAGAAAGAAGGAGCACGCCATGGGCGTGGGTCGAGGGAGCCAGCTGGATACCAAGCCCAGAGGGCACCAGCCGGCCACCGCCGGCGGCCTACCGCTGGGCTTGCCCCAGCGCAACTCACGGCCCGTCGTTACCCGCAGGCGTGCCAGTAAAGGCTGGCATGGTCTTGAACGGGACCATGGCCTCCGGGACCAGTAAAGAGGGGCATGGTCCTCAGGTCCTTGATTTCATCCGGGACCAGGAGGTTGCTGCCAACTTCTCCGTCCCGGTTTGACCCGGGTTCAAGTCCATCTGCTGCCAGAGGTTCACCCACCGGGACGCGTAGCTCGCCGCCAGTTGCAGCGCGCACCATCTGGCCCGCAGTCAACTGGCTTGTTCGTCGTTCCCGCCCCCGCAGGGCCCGGCCGGCATACCTGGTTCCCAACCAAAGCACCGCTGCATGCCTACCGCTGCAATCGGCGCTCTGTAACTAACCATTCAATCTTCCCCCCCTCCCCCACCCTCGCAGGGCGCGTACTGGGCCCTCCACAGCTGCCTCCAATCTGCCCCGCATGCTTGACATACCTGATTCCAACCTGCGAGCTTTGTCCTCCCCCACCCTCGCAGGGCGCGTACCTGGGCCCCGACCAAACCATGCTGGTCACCGAGTACATGGAGGTGAGGAGTTGGACTTGTAATCGAATAGTATGCTTCGTATGCTTCGTTATTCGAATGATGTGGACGTTCCGGTAGTTCGATAGCAGTCGAACTCTGCTGGTGACCGAAACGTCCGCTCCCGCCCCTTCCTGCCTCGCAGGGCGGCGACCTGCTGCACAACATCGCGGCGGGGCGGGTGTCGTGGTACAAACGTGGCAAGAAGGTGCGGGGACGGAGCACTGCGCTGGCAGGGGCTCATGCATGGGGTTGGCTCAGCGGGCCTGGCAGGGCGCACACTGCATCAGGCCATGTGCAGGCCGATTGCCAGCCTGGAGGAGGAGCGACGGCGGGCCTCACGCCGCCGCTGCTGCCGGCTCCAGAAGGTCGCCGCCCGGCACTCCAGCTCAGTTCGGCATGTGCTGGCAATAACAATTTTCGTCCTTGCATTCGCGCAGGTGGCGCTGGACATTGCAAAGGGGCTGGTGTTCGTGCACTCCCGCCGCGTGGTGCACTTTGGTGCGCGCTGCGCTGCGCTGCGCTGCGCTGCGCTGCGCTGTGCTGCGCTGTGCTGTGCTGTGCTGTGCTGTGCTGTGCTGTGCTGTGCTGTGCCGTGCTGTGCTGTGGAGCTCATGCTTGCATGGGGAGGGCTGCTGTGGGATGGGCGACCGCTGCCACCAATTTCGCCTGCCGCCCTGACTGCCTGCCGCCCTGACAGCAAACCCTCCTGCCTGCCCTGCCGCCTGCAGACCTGAAGAGCCCCAACGTCCTGCTGGCGCGGTGAGCTGGGTGGAGGGGCAGGCGGGCCGCAGCGGCGGCATGCAGCGCCCTGCCACAATGAGCGGTTGCAAGCGGTGACACCTGGCTCATGCAGCCTCACTCCGCAAGCTTGCAAACTCGCGTGCAAGCCACGACACCATGGTCTTTATAACTGCCGCTCTCCGAGATTGAGTCAATCACTCTCTGACCCGCCCTCTCAACCGCCCTGTGAACCGCAGTGACGGCACCGCCAAGATTGCTGACGTGGGCATGGTGCGCTGAATTGCGGCACGCGCCCCTGCCAGCCTGACCATGCCTGCCTGCGCCCGCTTGTCGTTGCGCTGCTGCGCTTAATTCGGGAGCACTGGGTGTGCTGGCGCTGCGGTTTCAGCCGTGGTGCTGCCCATCTCCGCTGACCGTGCATGCCCCACTTCGCCCCACTTCATTCAATGCAGGCCAAGATCATGAACCAGGTTTGCCTTGGACTGTTCAAGCTGCGGGCCCACCAGGCAGCCCAGCTGCATGCACTCGGCACGCACGATCCAAGCCCGTTCTCGCCACGAGCGTGGCGTCCAAGCTGGCCCAGCCGCCCCCGTAATTCCCTACCGTTCTGCTTACCCTGCTTTTCCTCCTGCCCATGCCTCCCAACCCCAGGATTATGTGACGGGAGTGGTGTCCACCCTGGCCTGGTCAGCGCCTGAAATGCTGTGGGGCGCCAAGTGCACGGAGCGGGCAGACATGTGAGCGCGAGTTTGCTCAGCATGGCATGGTTTTGGTGGGGCAATGCAGTGGGGCATTGGCTTGGCTAGCTCACCCAGCCAGCTGTGCATGTCCCACACTCCACTTGCAGCCGCCAGCTGCGCCAGTTTGCACTGCCGGCAGGCGGCCGCTGCATGCCTGGCCGCAGCCGCTGCTGCTGCTGCTTGCTGGGACCTTACAAAGCCCTGCCTCCCTGCCTTCCTTTCCATTATCGCAGCTACTCCTTTGGTATCGTGCTGTGGGTGAGCTGTGCTGCTCAATGTGTTCTGCCATGCAGTCGTGCTCAGCTGGCAGCCGAGTGTTGCCATGCGCTTGCAGCTGCCACTGCTGCCGTCGCCACAGCCGCTGAGCTTGGCACACCTCTGGCTCTGCTGCTGTTCCACCCAGCCGCCGCTTTGCTTAGTCTATCAATCCAATTGCACCTCGCATCGCTGCTCCATCCCGCCTCATCCCCGCAGGAGATCTGCAGTGGAGAGGCGCCGGAGCGCGGCCGCCTGCGCGACCTGCGGTGAGCATTTCAGCAGCTTTATTTTGCTTTGAATGCACACCAGCTGCCTTGCATGTTGGCCTGCGCGACCGGCGGTGAGCAGCACAGAGTCAGCTGGCTTGAGCTGCCTGACTGAAGGATACAAACAAGCTTGCTTGTACGCTTCGCAGAATGCCTGTGTGTATCTTTTGCAGCGTGCTTGCGTGTATCCTCGCGGAAGGCTTGCTTGTACGCTTGGCAGACTGCTTGCTTGCACCCCTTCGCAGCATGCACGGCAGCTAACATGAATGTGTGCAGTCCGTTTTGTCTCGCAGTGTGCCACACACGCGCCCGCCCTCAGTTGGCCGCCTCCAACCCCTTTTCAATCCTCGTACCACGCCGCTTTGTCCGACCCCGCAGCGTGCCGGAGGAGTGCCCCCCCGAAGTGCGGCAGCTGATCTTGGAGTGCCTTGAGGCGCGGCCCTCCCAGCGGCCCACCGCTCTGCAGCTGGTGGAGCGCCTATCAGCTGCCTCGGCCGCCCCTCCCCCAGGCGCCAAGATCCCTGCAGCCCGCCCCATTGCTGGCTTTGCGCCTGTAGCAGGCGCAGCAGGTGCAGCGGGCGCAGGGCCGGCGGCGCGGCAGGGAGGCAGCGGCAGCGGCGGAGCATCAGCAGATGCAGTAGCAGGGCAGCCGGCTGCTGAGCCGGTTCAGGGGTTAGGCCAGGCGGAGCAGGAGGCAGAGGCAGCTCAGCAGGCACAGCAGGAGGCAGCGGCAGCTGAGCAGGCACAGCAGGCAGTAGATGCAGCGAACACCCAGCCGGCAGCAGCCCAGCCGGCAGCAGCAGGAGCCAGCGGCAGCGGCAGCGGCAGCGCAGCAGGCGAGGCCAGGCAGGCACCAGCGTCTGAGGTAGAGCAGCAGGCGGGCAGCCCTGTAGCCTCAGGGGCCGTTCGAGCCCCCGAGCAGCCGCTGCCCGAGTCCCCGCAGCAGCAGCAGGGCAGCCCCTCTCACGCCAACCGCTCACAGCCTCAGCCTCAGTCGCCACAGCAGCAGTCTCAGCAGCCGCAGTCCCCATCGCAGCCAGACAGCCTCTCCCCGCCTGCCTCCCCGCCGCCGCCAATGCGGCTGGCGCCCACCACCCCTCCGCAGCCCACTTCCGAGCAGCTGCCGGTGGAGCGGCCTGGCTCGGCAGAGGCACGAGCTGCCCTGGATGTAGAGGGAGCCGCCCCCGCCGCCGCCCCAGCCCCCGCCGGATGGATCAGCTCCCTGGCGGCCTTCTTCAGCGCCCCGCCGCTGCCCTCGGGGGCAATGCCTCAGCTGGAGCCACCAGAGCAGCCAGAGCAGGCGGGGCAGTAGCACGCGTGCGCCCTGCCACCGCCGCCCCCACCGCAGGCGGCGATAGCGCTGCCTCCAAACCGCAGCGCTGCAGCGAGGCGAGCGCTGGCGGCGCCGGTCTCCGAACGTAACCACTATGCCAAGCATGACTTTGTGTTCGTTTCATTTGCTGTGCGTGTCATGGTCTCTGCACCTGATGATCTCTGCACCCCACATTGCTGCCCCTGGTCACTTCAAGTTCCCCCAAGGCGCCTATGCCTGGTTGCAACCTGCTTCCCCGTTGCTTCTGGAAGCCCGTGCATCATGATCACCCTGCCATGCCATGCCATCCCATCACTCTTCCAGTATCCCAGACCCTTCTGCTACCCACGCGTGCACCCATCGCCCTCAATTCTCTCTCACTCGAGTGCCCCTCTGCTCCCCCTGTCCGCCGTCTGCTCTCAACCCGGCTCATTCTATGCATCCCTGCCAGACTAGTGCCGCCGGCGCCGTTGGCGCGCCCACCCAACTCTTCAGTACCCACCTGTTCCCTCCTTGCCTGCCCCTGCTCCGTTTTTATGCCGCCCCCCTGTTGCCACCTTTTCCCTTCGAAAGCTCATTGATACCGAGCCGTAGCAGCCGATTCACAAATAATGCATCACACAGCGCATTCGAGTAACAATGCCCAACAAAGCTTGGAAGCGAACGGCTGCTGTGGCAGGGGCGGCAGGGGAGGAGGAAGGGAGGGAGAGAGAGGAGGAGGCAAGGGGAGCAAGGGGAAGGGAAATCTGCCCTGGCTAGAAGAGAGAGGGCAGTAAAAACCATCGTGATGTGACGATGCTGCAACATGCGCCTGCCCTGCCGCCAAGCATCCGGTCGCGTGCCTGCTGCCGGCAGCTGCCACTTGCAAGCAGGCTGGCGGCTGCAGTTCCAGCATCACCCCACAGCCGGCATCAGGTCGCCGGCCTGCTGCCTGCAGCTGCCGCCCTGCCATGAGCTTGCAAGCTGCCAGTACCAAGACTCCGGCATCATCCCACAGCCGACATCAGGTCGCCGGCCTGCTGAGGGTAGCCCCACAGCGCGGGCTCGCTGGTGGCCACCATCACTCCATTCAGCTGGAACTTGTGTCCCACGCTGAAGGCCACGCCACGCGGCGCGCTCCTGTGCAGCAGAGCAAGGAGTGGCAGGCAGTATGAGCACGGCAGCTGCTGAAGGGCAGCACCTGGAGTCTACAGCTGCAGCCAGCAGGCAGCAGGCCGGATGCTTGGTAACGGGAAGCAGGGCGCGCCGGCATGGTGCATTGCGGCAGCAGCAACAACGAGCACAGCACCAGCACCCTCACTTGAGCGCGGCTCGCAGCGCCACCAGGCCCTTGTCCCCCGGCGCCCGCCCCACCACCGCAATGCGTAGCCGGCAGCGCGGGTGCTGGCTGACCTGTTCTTGTTCGGGGCGGTGGGTAGAGAGGGGGAGAGTGTTGGGCAGGCGGCAGTGAGCGTCAATAAAATGCACGCGTTGCAAGAGCACAACCAACGCACGCAGGCAGCACGAGAAGCTGCAGTCGCTCGCACTGCAGCGGCACATGAACTGCAACTAGACGAATGGAGAGCAGAGGCTGCACCACGTCTCACAACTGATCAACCCCTCACCTTGAAGGCGTGCATTTGTGTGAGGGAGGCACGCGAGTCCCACAAGCGCAGAATCAAAGGCAGCACTCAGACATCAGTTGGCTCAAGCTAAACGTCTCACCTTGAAGGCGTGCATTTGTGTGAGGGACGTGCGCGAGTCCCAGAAGCCGTCTGCCCATGTGGGGCGGCAGGTGCAGCCGGAGGTGCAGGTCACCTTGGCGATACCCATGCCAGTGTAGCTGCAGGGGTGGCAAGCCTTCCATGTGTCTCCTCAGAAGGGAGCGGGAAAGGGTTTGAAGCCGCCGGCACACGTACCCCGGGCAGTGCTTGTGCCGAGAACTCGTACAGTTTGCAGCAGCATGTGCCACCAGGCTGGGCACGACGCAGCCGCTGCGTTGCTCACGCCCTAAGTTGCTCACACAAAATAGCATGCCAGCACACTTGCCTGCGTAGGTATCCCAGCAGCACCAGTACTGGATCGCTGTTGCCAGGCACCTTGGTGCTGACCTGAAGGGGGGCAAATGATTGGCAGGGAGGGAGGCACTCAGCCTGGCAGCATGGCGGGGGCTGCAAACTGCAGCGAAGCTTCAGCGCAGCACGGCAATGGTGGAGCCCAGCAAGCGCGTCCCACAGTTTGATCGGGCCTCTTGGAACACAGGCGGCAGCAACAACAGAGGGTCAGGAAACAAGGCAGCACTAGCCTAAAGGGGTGCTGAGTAAGTCATCATGGCTGCGGCTACAAGATGCCTAGCCAACTCACTTCTAGTTCAATCCAGTCGCCCAGCGAATCAGCGCGGTAGCCCCACTTTTGCTCCTGCAGCCGACAATGCAGTCGCACGACAGCTTGTGATACTGTAGCAGCACAGCAGCTTGTGCACGGGCGTAGCAGCACAACACCACCTGTAGAGTGCCACGCACCGCCCCGTGCGCCATGCAATGCTGGTTGCCGCCGTCGACCGTTCACACCCCGAATGCACCACCAGCAAGCTCTAGCGCGAGCCGCTCACAATATAGGACGTCTTGTTGGGGCGCTCCGCCTTCCAGGCAAAGCCCTCCATCGCCGCCGCTATTCCCTTGAACTCCTCCTGCAGGAAAACAACAACAACAGGAAACACAATGAAATGCATTGCACCTTTGCGGGCTGTGCGGCTTTGCAGGGCGGCGGCAGGGTTGCCGTACAGCATGCAACAGCTATTCGTGAAAGCAGGGCGCCGCTGCTCAAAGCAGGGCGCTGCTGCCGAAAGCAGGGCGCTGCTGCCGAAAGCAGGGCGCCGCTGCCCAGCCTCCCCTCCCGCCACTGGCTGCTGCCCACCTGCATCGCGCACAGCGTGGTCGCCTGGTCAGCGTTGCCCGGAATCATGGGGGGAGGCAGCAGCGCCTGCTGCTGCGCCGCCTGCTGCTGCGCTTTCCCACTGCTGCTGCCGCTGCCGCTGCTGCCACCCAGCACTGCAGCGGGGCCGCCGGCTGCCGCCACGTTGCTGGCGGCGGTGCGGATCACTCCTGCCAGCAGCTCTGCCAGGGCTTGGTGGCCGTGGTCTGCACGTGGTGCCATGAAAAGGCAGCGGTGTTATTGAAACATACAATGCAAGTGCCATACAACAACATGCTCGCAGCAGGAGCCAAGTAGCCAATGCAGCGGTCCCGGGTCACAAAACCAAACACACACACGAAGGCAGCAGGTGCCCACGAAACGTATCCAGTACACACCTGCGGGGTGGATGACATCGTTGTACACGTACTGGCCTCGCTCCGCCTCCGAGGCCTGAGGGATTTCCTTGCCGTCGGCGCTCATGCAGCACATGTGGATTTTGGACACCTGCAGGGGCAGCATGCACCTCTGATTGATGGCCGGTCAGATATGAACACAAAAGCTGCTCGTGGGGGTAGCTACACGGCAAGCATTCCGCCCCAGCACAAGCGCACAGCACTCAGCAGCAGCAGCTGTGGCTGCTGCACTCAGTGACAGCGGTGGCGGGCCGCCAGCCCTGGGGGGCACCATGCCGGCCTGGCCTGCTTTTCTTGGTTCAGGGCAAACACACACACACACAAGTGCCCAGCAGCAACAGACACGTGATCAAAGCAGGCCGCTGACCTTGAAGGGCGCGATGTCGGCCTGCATTTCTTGATACACCGCGTTGCGCAGGCTGGGGGATGGCATGTCGTAGTACTGCGCAACACACGAGTTGAGGCACAGCGCAACTTCAATGGCATTGCAGTGCAGCTGGGATGAGAGGGGGCGTTTGCAAGGCAGCTGGGCGGCACACATTGCATGGGGTGACGGACAGCCGCGCAGCGCCGGCACGGATGGCAAGGCCGCCTGCCTCCAGTCAACCAGTGCCAGCAGGTGGCAGTTGCTACCCTCTACACTTGCAAGTGCAGGTGCTGGGCTCGCACCTGCGCCATTGTGGACAAGTGTGTCTCTGCATCGCGATAGTACAGGCCCACGCTGATGCCATCTCCCGCACTGCAGATGCCAAGGGGCAGGGCAGCAAGGCGCATGCGTAAGGCAGAAAACAGAGGCAGAGTGCAGCAGCGCAGTGATGGAAAGAAAAGAAGGGTTGGCTTCCGCTGTGGGGGCGGCTGCAAAGTGTGACGCACAAAAGCCCAGCCCACCCGACCAGCACACGCAGCCCAGCACAGCATGCCACACAGCATAGCACACACAGCATGTAAAGCAGCACAGCACAGCGCACCTGCGGAACCAGCCATAGTGGTGCAGCAAAGCATTGCAGAGCACAGCATGCGGCACACAGCGCAACAAAGCACAGCGCAGCACACCTGTGGAACCAGCCGTAGTGGTGCAGCACGATCACAGCGGGGTGGTGCGGCATGCGCAGCAGCTTGCGCAGCAGCGCTTCAACTGAGCGGCGGTTAGGGGAGGTGTAGGCCATGTTGGGCGCCTCGTTAAACCTGGAAGGGACGAAGGAGGCAGTGGGCACTTGAACAAAAGCTGCTGCGGTGACAAACCAGCAGCATGCGGGGGTGGAGCTGAATGCAGCAGCTCTGGCAAGCAAGGCGCCAGCCACAGGTGGCAGCGCTGCTGCGCAGGTCTCCAGAGCACCCGGTGGCCTAGTTTCAGCACACAAAAGAAATGACTGCATCCACACTCACGTGAATTCCACAACAACCAAGTCGGATTCCTGCGAACAGAATGGAGGAGCGCTGCCACGCACTTGAGCGGCGGCAGCGGCAGCAGCAGCGCCAGCAGCAGCGGCAGCAGCAGCGGCAGCAGCAGCAGCAGAAACATGCCATTGAGCTGCAGCAGTGGTTGCATGAGCAGTTCGCCTGAGAGCTGTGCCTGCCAGCGCATATGACAGCAAGCCCGAGTCTCACCGCCGGCACCAGCCGCTCCGTGCAGGTGGCAAAAGTGCCAGCGTTAGTGGCCGAAATCGCTTTGTTCAGCAGGGCATGGTCCCTGCAAGACGGCAAGCGACAGCAGCAGATGTTTACGCAGCAAGGTGGATGCTGCCAGCACAGCATGGGGTGAAAGGCACAATTCGGTTGAGTGCCCTGCCACTTTACTTGCAATGCAACGGCCTGGCACAGCCTAGCCCCTATCCAGGAAGCTCACTTGTGCGGGAAGGTGGCGTTCAGGAACTCGAAAAACCTGCATGGCAAAAGACAGACGAATTAAAGGCAGCAGGTGGCGGTCAGGAGCTCAAAGAACCTGCACCGCGATGGAGTTATGGCGTTGTTGCAGGGGCAGTGAAAGACAGCAGGTGGTGGTGTTTGTTCTTCGTTTCGAACAGTGGCGGAAGCCTTCCGCCGGAAGGTCATGTACTCTTCCTGCAAGCCAGGCAGCAGGCCTGCACGGGCATCTGCACATGCATGTGCGTTGCAGCCAAACTCTATCTAGCAGCACCCATGCCAGTGCTGACCTGGCGGGGTAGCTGGTCACGGTTCTGTTGGTGGCGCCCGCGCCCCAGGTCACCGACCCACCAATGGTCACCTGCGCCACAGCAGGACCACAGCAGGACCACAGCAGGGATGGTCTCATGGGCACAACTGCTAGTGCACAGCAGCATGCACAGAAACAAGCGCAAAAGCACCTCGGCAGAAGCTGAGGCAGCGCAGCAGCTGCTGCTGCCAAAGGCCCCGACAACGCTTGGGGGCATGCAGGCAGCCGCAGACCAGGCTGCGGCACCGCCAGGCTGCTATGTGGAGGGCCCATCCTCAGGCATCCCATGATGAGCTCAGCAAGCGATCCCCCACGCCCTGCCGCTGCCCCACCGAGTGAAGAAAACTGGGGCCCTTAGAACCGCTACCCACCGCTGTGATTGGCTGGCCAGCCATCAGCTTGGCAACCACTCGCTCCGTGCGCTGCCCAGTGCCGTAAAACGAGAGGCCCCGCTTGAGCTGCGCAGCGCTCAGCACTGGGGCCCAGGGCAACGGCGCTGGGTCGGCAGGCGCTTGCGAAGCTGCCGCCTGCTGCTGCTGCTGCGTCTGCTGTTGTTGCTGCTGCTCTCGCTGCTGCTGCTCCTCCCCCTCCTCCTCTGCGAGTGTCGACTGCTGCTGCTCCTCCTCCTCTTCGTCTGCTGGTGCCGACTGCTGCCGCTGCTGCTGCTGCGCGGGCTCCTCCTCCTCCAGAGTCAAGGACTGCTCCGCAGCACTACCCGCTGTTGCACTCGCCCCGGGGTCAACCAAGTGCTGCTCAGCTGCTGGGACCTGCTTGGCTGGCTGCTCCGGCGGCTGAAGCTGCTGCTCTTGTTGCTGCTGCTGCTGCTGCTGCTGCCGCTCAGCTGCCACAGCCGCCGTCTGCTGCAGGGGCAGAGAGGGCGCACACCGCCAGCAGTCAGTCCGAGGTACCAGTCGTCCTGCGGTAACACACAGGCATGCAGCCGCACGTAGCACCGCAGTCGCAAAAGCAACGCTCAGGACTGCTTGCCGCCGCTGCCAGCTCACCTCGGTGAGCTGCCAGTGCGTTCCAGGCCGAAGCGGCTCGCCCGCGGGCTGCAGCCTGCTGCCCATCGGCTTTAGCCGCTGCACCAGGCAAGCTGCACGCAGGAGGGGCGGGGGAAAACGAGTTTTATTGGCGCAAGTGGGGGTGCGACGAGCGGCCACAGGCAGGAGTGGCGGCGGCAGCGGGTCATGGCTGTCGCCGGCTGTCTGGCGCAGCGGCGGCTGCCCGAGCCGCACCTGGTCCTCGGCAGCCGTCGGAAGAGAGCAGGAGCAGCAGCGTCACGAAGCAGGCGCCGGCGAGGAAGCCCGCGACCAGCTGCTGCCCCGCCATGCCCCGCAGCTTGCGGGAACTAGATGCCCACATTCAGCAGATTGATCCAGCGAGGCCGCTGCACCCAGCTGCGCCAGAGAGTGCGGCGGCCGCGGTGTGGCCGCGCTCGTGCAGCGCTCGCACCACCGGGTCGGCCGCAGACCAGCCAATCGGTCGCGGAGGGTTGCGCTTGATGGCCGGGGCTGCCCTGCAGGCCGCGTTGGTGAGTGGGCGGCGCCGCCCCGCTGGCGGTGGCGACGCCCGTTTGATTTTGGAGTGGGCACATGTCGAGGCACAGGGTGGCCTTCAGCCTTGGAGTAGTTGCTTGCAGCAGGGACCGCTCCAGAAAGCGAAACGTGGCAGTGATCTCAGCCTGCTTGCCGGCATTCTATCCTTGCCTCTGCGGAAACCTGCTGCACACAGCCGGGCCTCATGAGCCGACACCCAGCAATCTCACTGTGTGACAACGAGCACTCCATGCTTACTATGCCCGTGATGCCTCCCCCGCGCAGGTTTGCAGGGCTTGACCCCTCGTGTCGCTACTGTCACATGGTAACCTTGTCACGGCACAAGTGCGCTACAGCTTGCAAAATTGTGTGGGGAAAAGGTGCACAGCCCTGCCACTGTGGGCATGCCGCTGTACAGCAGCGCTGCGAGCGTACGGCGTGGGCTGGCACGAGGGAGGTCCTGAAGGGAAGCCGGTTGTGGGTGAGCCGAAAAGCGTAATGACTGAAAAAACTTGAAGGGTCGGAAGGTGGGTTGCAAGGGTCGGAAGAGTGACAACGCTGGGTCTTGGGTAGGCTGAACTGGAACTGAACAAAAAACGCGGTCGGTCTCGTTTGGTTGTTGTATGGGGCGCGAGGTCATAATCGCAGTGAAGTAGCAGCACGTTTAAACGTCGGTCCAACAGCGGCCCAGGTGCGCATCGTTCCTGCCGCTCGGCTGCCGCGGCTGCTGCTGCCACTGCCGCTGCGCCTCCTCCTGTGTCGCATGCGGCCATCCTGCCATCGCCATCTGGGCTGCGCTGCTGCCGCAGACGCATTCGTCATCTGCTGCTGCGGAGCCCAGCTCAGCGGCACACATGGTGCCAGCATGGCGTGCAGGTTGGCCACAAACTGAGCCACATACTGAGCCAGCCAGCAGGCTGTCATGCCGCTGAGCGCATGACAGCGCGGCTCCGCCCGGCTAACGCCGTGCCGCCAGCATGGCACGCAGGTTGGCCACAAACTGGGCCTGCCACTCGGGGGCAAGCAGGATGCCTCCGTGGCCCAAGTCTGGGTGGTGCATCACCTGCGGGGATGGGAAGGGC
>VIYQ01000473.1:0-23835 GCA_009928355.1 Chlorella sp. CH2018
AGACCCACCCTGCCGCGCTGTCCCGCTGCTCCTCAGCAAAGCTCTTGGCACGGAACAGCTCATGGTTGGCGGTGCGCAGCGAGGCAGCCTCCGCCTCCAGCGCAGCCACTCGGGAAGCGGCGGCGGAGGCCGCCAGCTCCGCCTGGCTGCGCAGCGTGTGCTCGCTGGTGGCCCGCATCTCAGCGGCCTGCAGGAAGACGAGGAGTGAGACAGTCAGCTTAAGAAGCAGCTCGGAGAAAGCATGTGTCGGTGTGGCTGCATTTGCTGGACACGAAGGGGAGTGCAGCAGACGACCAGGCGCTCATCAGCTGCCGCCCTGTTACCCATGCCACGCTAGGAGTGTTCTCCAGGCACTGCCTGCACCCCAAACTGTGCTGCTCCCACCTGGCCAGCCTGCCGAGCCAGGTCCAGCTCAGACTCCAGGTGCCGCGCCTGGCGCTTGAGCGGGCTCAGCTCCCCACGCAGCTCTGCTTGCGAGCTGCGGCACCAGGCACGTAACAACGCACAGGGGGCAGGTGAGGACAGGCAAGGCAGGCTCTCAGCTGCAGTTGACCGGCAAGGCAGGCTCTCAGCTGCAGTTGACCGATTCCCGCTGCCAGGTGCGTCTCAGCCTGCAGTGCCGCTGCCAACCAGCAGACCAACGTGTGCTACAGTCGCCTGAAAAATGTTCCCACAGCTCACCCTTCCAGCGTAGCCACCATCTCCTGCAGCAGCGCCACCCGCGCCTGCAGCTCCTCGTTTTCACGGGCACTGCCCTGCAGCGCGCCCTCTGCATCACGCGCCGCCCGCTGCTGCTCAAACAGCTGCTGGCGCAGGGCGGATAGCTCGATGGCCTGGGATAGGAGAGGGTGGGAGGTTGGTTTGTTGGGAAGAGGGCAGGAAGCGTGGAGGGCCACACCAAGCGATGCCACAGCACATCCGCCTCACCGCCCGTTTCTTGGCTGCATGCAGGGCAGGCCTTCCTGTCATTGCGAGATTCCCTCACCGCTTTGGCCTGCGCCTCAGCCGCTGCCTGGGCACGGATGGAGTCAGCAGAGGCCTCGGCCTCACTGCGAGCTGCCTCTGCCTGCTGCTGCGCCGCCTTCAGCTCATCCTGCGAGGATCGAAAACATTGCGCCTTTAACGCCAACTGCCGGCTCAGCTGCCCAGCTCAGCACCAAGGCATGGCAATCCGCACATGCCTGGCCAGCAGTCAACCAAAGCGCCGCTTCCGACGTGTGTCTCAACCCTTTGGCCATCTGACACAAACCTCCTGTGCCACCCTACCTGCGCGCAACGCCATTCATCCTCCAGCCGCAGCAGCTCGCCGCGCAGGCCGTCTACGTCGTGGTGCAGGGCCGCCAGCTCCTGGCGGTTCACGATGGTCTCGAACTTTTTCAGCTCCTGCGGGACACATGCCAGGGAGCGCGGCTTGAGCACGGTTGCAATGCAAGGACTCAACCACTAGCCGGGGTGGGCACTCGGCACTCACTGCACAGTGCCCTGAACCCTGGCCTTTGGCGCCCACCTCAGCAAGACGGATGTTCTCCACGGCGAAGCGCTTCACCTCGGGGTGGCTGTCCACCTGCCAGGCAGGAGATGGGCGGGCCAGCACACTGGTTGGCTAACCGCAGGCTGGCAGCAGATGCAAGGCACATATCGATCCCGGTTGCGGAAACCTGAGGGCAGCTCCAATGGGATGAGTGCTTGACTGTGCTTGCCAGCCCACCTTGGCACGTAGCAGCTCCAGCTCTTGCTGCAACTCAGCCACCTCCGCTGGCGCGTCGCCGCCGCCGCCTGCACAGCAAACGGCAGAGGCAGAACTACTACAGAGGCCGCTAAGGTGTGCTGCATGCGGCAGCAGCTTGCAAGTTGCACATCCATGCAGCTTGCCAGCTGGCCCGACCTCAAGCCCTGCCACCCACCAGCGGTGAGGCGAGCCAGGCGCGACTCCTTGAGCTTCATCATCATCACCGTGCGCTGCAGGTCGCTGTCCTTGGCCTGAAGAGAGGGAGGAGATACCATGGTGCAGGACGGTCGGGAGAGGGCAGCGAAGCACACATTGTGCTCACTAACAAAGATGCCCATGAGCCCGCCCACCTGCCTCCGCACAAGGCGCGTCCACCCACCTTGAGCAGGCCCCGCATGCCCTCCAGCTCTGCCTCCAGCCGCTTGACCTCCTTCACAGCCGCGTCCTCACGCCGCAGAGCGCCGACCAGCGCCTGCCGCCGCCCCATGCCCTGCAGCAAGCATTGGAAGTGACACCCTCTCACAGCGCTGCGCTGCCATCGCCGACGATGGTCCACTTGCGTCTCCAAACACCAGCTCTCCACTACTCACCTCCATGTTGGGTGAAGCGGCGGACAGCAGCGCGTCTGCCTGCGCATGCAGCCGCGCCGGTGTGCCGCTCTGCGGCTCCCCTGACACAGGCCCAGGCGCAGCAAAGCCACCCGAGTGGTACTGCTGCTGCGGGGGCCCGGCCGCCAGCTGGCGCTTGGCAGCTGCCAGCTCCTCGTTCAGCCGCTTTATCTCACGCTTGAGCGCCGCCCGGTCGCCATCGGTGTCCTCGTTCACCACCGCCTGCACAGGAAGCAGGCTTGTGCAGCAGCGGCTGACCACCCTAGGAACAATGTAATTTGCTGCCAGGGTGGTTCATTTCACTTTCCCTCTTGACCAAAGCCTGCTGCCTGCCCACCTGGTTCTTGATGCGCTTGGCCTGGTCAGCAAAGCGCAGCGTGCTCAGTGTCTCCGCCATGTTGATGGAAGCAGGCGACACCGTGGCCACCTGCAGGTGTTGACCACAAGAGCAGATGCAACAGCTTGCTTCGGCGGGCGCATGCCGCATCTGCGCTTGGCCGCCAAGCACCCTGCAGTGCACCATGCCTGCCCGAGCAATGGGGCAGCCAGCTCACCAGGCACGTCTTGGCGTTGCCGCCCAGGCTGTCTTGCAGCAGGTAGGTGAGGCGTGAGTCACGGTAGGGGATGTGGCGGGAGCGGCCCTGCAGGGGAGCGGCAGGCAGCCTTGCCGTGCATGGTTACTGCTCCTGCATTGTGGGCCACGAGCAGCCTCTTGCTCCCAAGGCTGCGGCACCTGTCCCTGGCATCTGCCCTTGCAAACTGCCCCGTGCAGCTGATCCCGCAAGCCAGCTCACGTGCTGCTGGTCCACCAGCGACATGATGACGTTGCCCAGTGCACTCAGGCTCTTGTTGATGGCCGTCGCCTCCTTCAGCCGCTCACCCTGCGCCCCGCTGGCCTTCTGCCGCTCACTGCCTGCGGGGCGGCGAGACACCAGGGCACAGGCATAAGGTGTTAACTCTCTATGCACACCAGCAGTTACAACATCGTCCAACTGCATCCACAGGCGTACCGACACAGGCTGTCATTCTGCAAGCCAAGCATGCAGAGCTTGCTGCAGCTGCCCCACCCACCTGCCAGGTCCACCAGGTGCAGCCGGCTGGTGCGCACGTGCGAGGTGCCGTACTGGTCCAGTGTCTTGCTCTGCAGCTTGCACGTGAACACGCTGCAGCATGGAAGCATGGAAGCAGGACCGCTTGGAGCTTAAAAACGCTGATGGCACAGCAACAGCCCTGCAGCATGGCCAAGCCGCTTGCATTGTGCACCCTCGCAGTCCCTGGGCCCCGCCCCGTGCCTGGTCAGGGCCCCTCCGCACAAACTGAGATGAGCCATGTGCTGCGTTCACAGCCACAACGCACCTGTGCGAGCGGCTGGAACGCTCGTTCATGTTGGTTTCTCCTGTGCGCCGGTTGGACTGCCCCATGCGCAGGAGCTGCACCACGTCCTCCACTGCAATTTGCCAAGGGCAGCAGGCGCAGGCGCAGTTTGTGTGTGGGCGTGCAAGCAGAACAGCCGAGCCAGCCCACTTGAGCGCCTGCAGGGTGGGATCAGATCCTGTGCTGTCATGCCGTCCTCCATACCCACTGACCCCAGAACCAACGCACCGCGCGAGCACTCGTGGGCAGACAGGTTTGACACATACTGCCCCTCCAGGTTCTCCCGCACTTGCAAGTTGGTGCGGCTGGGGTCCAGCAGGTCAGTAATGGTCTGCGGCAGCGAACAGCAGGCAGGGGCAGCGTGTCATGGCTTCAGGGGGCTGCTAAGCAGCCGGCTGGATTAACGACACAAAGGCTGCGGCATGGCAGCAAAGGCTCAAGCACAGTCATCCGGCAGCAGCAAACAGTGTAGGCACACCAGCCACCCACGTCAACCCAGGCCCAGT
Source organism: Chlorella sp. CH2018 (assembly GCA_009928355.1). Lineage (NCBI taxonomy): Eukaryota > Viridiplantae > Chlorophyta > Trebouxiophyceae > Chlorellales > Chlorellaceae > Chlorella > Chlorella sp. CH2018. Next base: position 4,218 of record VIYQ01000473.1, read on the forward strand.
CCCCTTGCCTCGTTGTAGATCTCCAGGAAGGAGCACTCCAGCAAATGCTTTCCGCCGGCCTCTGCCATGCGCGCAAACAAGTGCTCAAACACGCGCTGGATGAGGCCGCGCGCCTCGTCGCGCCCGGATCCCCCGCTCCACTCCCCCGCTGTCTCGTCTGATCCCAGCATCGTGTACGTCTTGCCTGCGGCAGCCACAGAAAAGGGCGACAGCAGCGGCAAATGAGGGCTTGCTGCCATTGCCAGGGCTACCAACCTGGCATGCAAAGGATGGCAATGCACTGCTCCAGTGCTCCTGACGCACGCACCTGAGCCGGTCTGGCCGTACGCGAAAATGCAGCCGTTGTAGCCTGCCAGGCAGTTGTCCACAATGGGCTTGCCCGCCACTGCAGCATGGGCAGCATGGCATGGCTGAGAAGGGGCACGGGCACCTTGAGAGGACAGAAGCATGCGGCTGCACCAGCTGCACTCATTTTGCACACGTCCCGAGCTACCACCCCCCGCACCCTTGAAGATGGTCTCCTGGCTGGTGCCGTCCCCTGCCACGTAGTCAAACGAGAAGTTGTGGGGCTCGGGGTGGGAGGCTACGCGCACTGTGGCCGCGCTCAGTGGCTGCACGCAGATGCCGCCGCCGCCCAGCGTCTCGCGCTCGTTGCGGGGCCGCACGCGCAGCACGACGCGGATGTTGTCGCTGCTGAGCGCGCTGCCATCGGCATCGGCCGCAGCGGCGGCCACGGCGCTGTCGTGTGCCGTGCTGGGCGGCGGCTGGCTGAAGCGGGAGGGCTGCGCAGGCGTGCGCCCCGTGGTGGGCGCCACGCTGCCGGGGCGGACCAGCCGGGGGCCGGCCGGCGTGCGCTGCAGGCTGGGCTCCCGCTGCAGCCGGCTGGGCGCCGGCGAGGGGCCGCCGTCATAGTTGAGCGCGCGGGGCTGCAAGCAGTCGAGGGACAGTGTGTTGTTTTCCATGCATTGGGATGGGAAGGAAGTGCAGCCCCGCACATCTGCACTGGCAGCTCCCGCACTCTCACGGCCCCTCTGCTCCTCACCGTGCCGGAGGCGGTCAGGTCACGCAGCCCACCGTCGGGGCGGGGGCGCACACTGCCAGGCAGGGCGCCGCCCGGGGTGAGCAGGCGCTTGGGCACCAGCGGCGAGGCATTCTCCTCTGCCGCCGCCACGCCACGCCGCGCCGACCCGCCCGGCTTCTTGCCGCTGCCCGAGAAGGCCTGGGCTATTCGGTCCTTCAGGCGCATGGTGGTGCTGCTGCCATCAGGGCTCTTGCAGAGGCAGGGCCTGCGATGCAGGGCAGAAGGGAGGCCAGGCTGCGGGTGTGCAGGCTGCGGTGGCGGCGGCGGTGGGTGGTGGGGAGGTCGAAGCTGCCCCGCAGGGTGCGGCGCAGAGTCGGAGCGCCCGTCCGGGGGGCGCGGCAAGGGCACGACGGCGGCAACAGCGGCCCGCAGAGGGCGACAGCCAGCTGCGGGAGAACAGCTCCCGCGAGGCTGCCCTGGGCGGCGTCACTTGCCTTGGGTGGGTTGCAGCTGGGCTGGGGAGGCGGGAGCGGCCTCACAGTGCGCCGTGCTGAGCTCGAGCGCAGCACGAGCATGAGTCTCGCAGTGACGCCCCAGCAGCCCCCTGGCGCACCTCAATCGGCGGTCGCAGGGCCGCGCCACCTCCCGATCGCTTGCAGCCCCCACGCGGGCCGGTGGACGCCCCGCCCTGCACACAAATGGCCGCCTCCCCGTTCCACCTCCCTCCCGCCTCGGCGGGGGGCCAGCCCCGCATGTCGCCCCACGTGCAGCAGCACTGGCAGGACTGCCCGCCGCAGTGGGGCGGCCTGCCCACGCCGGGCAGCGCGCCGCCGCCCGCGTTTGCCGCCGCCGGCGCCGCCGGCACGCCGCCCGTCTTCTTCACCGAGGCCGCCCTCACCCTGGACTCGCCCTCCAGTAGCGGCAGCCCGGGTCACGGCGGCTACGGCGCGCATGGGTCCTCGCCGCTGAGCCAGCCCTCGCCGTACTATGTGCAGCAGCCCCCGGCGCAGCACCCACCGCCGCCAGCCGCGCACCCCGCCGTCCACCAGCTGCAGCAGCTGGAGCAGCACAACGCGGAGCTGGCACGCTGCTGCGCGCAGCTGCAGGTGTGTGCCTGTTTGGGAACAGGCCGTTGTACGCAGGATGCCCGTGGAGGGCACGTGGGTGCTTGGCTGCACTGCCGCGCTGTCTGTCACCATCTGTCACCCCCCCTCGATCTACACCCCCCCTTGCCCCCACCCGCAGGCACGCCTGGAGGCCACCGAGCAGCAGCTGCAGGCGCAGGCTGAGGCCGCACAGCTCGGCGCGCAGCAGAGCCAGGCCTCCCCTGCCGCTTCTGTGGCCGGCGCGTCGCGCAGCAGCCAGCAGGAGCAGGCGGCGCGGTCTGCCTCCGGGCGCAGCCGCTCCGCCCTGCCGAGTGAGGAGCTGGATCCAGAGGAGCGCGCCCTGCTGCAGCGCCGCTTGTCGGCCAAGCAGCGGGAGGCTGAGGCGGCGGCGGCGGCACTGGCGGCGGCCCAGGCAGCCACAGGGCAGCGTGAGGGCGAGCTGGAGGCAGAGCGAGCACGGGCGGCGGCCCTGGCCGATGAGGTGGCACGCTGGAAGGATGAGTGTGCCCAGGTGGGTGCTGGCCTGGCTGTCCTGGCAGACACGATGTACATGCCAGGGGCTGACGGGTGCAGTGGCATGAGGCTGCCCTTGCCTGTCCCTGCCTCCCCTGCGGCCACTCACACCCCCTCCACACCCCCACACCCTGGCGCATGCAGCGCGAGAAGGAGGCACGCACGCTGGCGCAGCGCTTAGAAGCAGCCACCACGCAGTGCGGCCTGCTGGACGACAGCATGGCGGCGCTGAAGAAGAAGGCAGGGGAGCTGGGCACAGCGCTGGCGCAGCGTGATGTGGCGGTGCGCGGCCTGGAGGACCGCCTGCGCGCCCTGCAGGCAAGCATGTATGCAGCTAGAAGTTGGTTTCGGGTTGTAGTTGGATTGCCTGTTCTGATTTCATTAGCTCATGCTGGAGTCCTTCCCCTTGCCGGCGGCGCTTGCCAGATGTGCGAGCCTTGACCCCCAGGCCACCCCTTACAAATTGCAATGCACAGGGCTCCGAGGGCAGCCGGGAGCGGCAGCTGGATGCGCTGCACGCTGAGCTGACGGTGGCGCGTGAGGAGTGCGACGCCGCACGGCGCGAGGCTGCTGCCCTTCAGGCGGCGAATGCTGAGCTGCAGGTGTGTGCTTCTGCTGCTGCTGCCTGGTGGCCCTTGGTATGGGAGGTGGCGGATCTTTGATGATCTGGAACGAGGTGCTGCCGCTATCCAAAGAACTCCCATGTGGCTGCACTGGTTGCAGCTCACTGGTTGCACCCCTTCCTGTCACACCGCAGGCGGAGGTGCAGCGCCTGGAGGCTGCTGTCCAGCAGGCTTGCAAGGAGCAGGCGGCCGCCCTGCGCAGCGGCAGCCGGGATTTGGAGCTCATTGCGGCGGCCCCACCGCAGCGCACCAGCAGCGAGGCAGGCAGGTATGGCGGCCCTGCCTACGCACCGCAGCCCGCAGCAGGGGCAGCATACAGCCAGTCGCCCCCACCGGTGGGCTATGCGGGCAGTTTCAGCAGCTACGCTGCTCCGCAGGGGTTTGAGTGGCAGGCAGTGGGCAGGCCTGCTAGCAGCTATGCACCCAGCCACATCTCTGCTGCGCTGCCGCCCAGCCAGCAGCAGCACGAGCAGCAGGCAGGGTACGGAAGTGTGAGGGCCAGCTATGCTGGCGGGCCCGGCAGCGCCCACCCCGCTTTCCTTCAGCGCTACAGCCAGCCTGCTGCGAGCCCTGCCAGCATGGGAGCAGCGCAGGCACACTACGCTCCCTCAGAAGCCGGCAGCGATGCCTGCAGCAGCTACGGCGGCTTCAGTGCTGGGGCTGCACGCGGGCCAGCCAGCTCGCCGCTGCCGCAGGCCTGGCAGCGGGCAGCACAGGAGGGCTCGGCAGGCACTCCAATGGAGGCGCTTGCGGGGCGGCTTGGATCTATGGGCCTCCACACCCCGGCCTCATCCAGCTCGCCCTTTGCAACTGAGGACACGCTGCAGGTAGGCAGGGTGGGCAAGTTTGCAAGCCACTTGCAAGCAAGTTTGAAGGCCACTTGCAAGCTGTGCCAACGGTTGCCTTAGGGTTGCCCTTGTGCACATTCACAGCGGCTGCCTTCTGCCAGCAGGGATGGCATGCCATACGAGGTGCAGCAGCATTGTGTGGACCTGTCTTTGACCGCACCTGACTCCCTGCCTCGACCATGCAGAGCATGCTGCGCCAGACGCAGGCGCTCGAGGACCGGCTGCTGCAGCTGAATGGCGAGCGGAACGAGCTGGAGGCGGAGAGTGCTCGCATGCCCACCCACACCACCGGCCGCACACAGCAGGTGGGGGCACTGGCAGGGCTTACGTGGGCAGGTGGACGGGCCATGCGGCATTGCAGTGCACATAAGTGCAGCCAACCCGTGCGCTGGCGTGCCCAGGTGCGCGCCTGTAGCAGAGCCCTCACTCTGAGACCAAGCACTTGTGCGACCATGACTTTACAGGAGCGGCGTCGGCGGGCGGAGGTGGAGGGGCGGCTGGAGGAGATCAACAAGGAGTGCAGCTCCATCCGGCTGCAGCTGCGGCGCCTGGGCGTGAAGTGAGGCGCCTCCTACTGCAGCGTTCGGTGTGCACCAGTGTAGCGGCCGTCCGGTGTGCAGCAGTCAAGGGGCAAGTGGGCAGCAGGCAGCTACAGCAACATAGCTTTGCACCCTGGATCCGAATGCGTGCCGCCTCCACATCGGCGTACCGCTAGTTACAGGACATCAAGATTCCTACATGCATAGGTAGGATTTAAAGATACAGGTGCGATGTAGGTGCAAAGTAGAATCAACTGTAAAAACCAAAATCGGTTGGCACCAAAGCAAGCGATAGTGGGGTGACATGAAGGGCTCTACTGTCTGGACATCAAAGTAAGTAAATGCGTTCAGTCCAGCTACTTTGGAAGAGTCGGTGCCATGCATGAGTGGTTCATATGAGTGGTGCAGTGCAAGCAAGTGTGTAGGAATGCTTTCAATTTGGCATGAAACACACCGCATAACAATGGAACAGGGCTGGAAATACCAGGGCAGGCCAGCAAGCCCAACCGTGCATCAAGTCAGCCGGATGCGCAGCCGGACGGGCTGGCCCACGTTGAAGCGCAGCGCATACACGCCGCAGGGCGCCACTGGGTCGCCAAAGCCGGCCCAGCTGTTGGAGAAATCTGGGGCATAGCTTAGCACGAACGTGAGGCTCTGGGAGGCCCCTGGGCCGAGGCCTCTGGCCCGCTGGTATCCCACTTGTGTTTGCACGATATCTGTGCGCCCAGCGGCAGCGCACCCCGTTCCAGACAGCGTGAGGTGCGGCGCCTTGCCAGCAACCACGTTGGGGCCCTCGTAATTCATGAACAGGATGACAACGTAGTCAGAGGTGACGGTGCCGTTGTTGCGCAGCGAGATGGCGACGCGCGCGCCCGGCTGACCGTCGCCCCGCCCCGACACAATGCTAGGCGACCGCAGCACCCAGGTGCTGTAAGACAGGCCGTAGCCAAAGGGGAACAGCGGGGCCGCGCCGCGCCAGTAGCGATAAGTGCGGCCTGCAGGCACAGGAAGGGTGGAGTCATTCAGCGTGCCCAGTGCCCGCTCATGCCTGGTGTGGTCGCCCAGCGCACCAAGTGCAGCAGGGCAGCCTTGCAGGTCGCCACAACGCCTGGAGTGTGCAACGCTGTCAACAGGTTTCTAAGCCTACAGGCCCGCTGGCCTGCGCACCCACCGCTGCCGGTGAAGCACACTTGGGCCCACCTGGGTAGCCGGGGCTGCTCCGCATGCGCATGTCTGCCATGTTCAGAGCGGTGTAGCTCTCTTTGTACCAGGTGATGGGCAGGCGGCCTGCAGAGCAGTCAAGCGGCAGCAAGTAGGAGAGCGGGTCGGCTAGGGGAGCAGGGGACGCAGCCGAGGCGGCAGCAGCTGGCCACTGGCGTCAATGTTTGCGGCGTGCTCCTGGCGACCCAGCTCATTCCCAGATCAGTTTCACCAGCGCTCCAACCCCTGCCCCGCCCTGCCCCTCACCCGAAGGCGCCACATCACCAAGCAGCACATCGACAATGCCCCAGGCGCCTTGGCCAGGGAACCAAGTGGTGAGCACCGCAGACACACGGGCGCCTGGTGTGCCCGCGGCAGTACTCATCATGTCGCTGACTGCGCAGGGGCATTTGATGTGTGCGGCGGTGGGCGAAGGAAAGAAAGACAAGCGGGTGCAAGGGGGTGCACCATCTGCCTGATCATGCTTGCCAAGCAGGAGCCGTGCACTGAGTCACACAAGGCCAGCCTGCTGCACTCACTGTCCAGGCCGCCGCCGTGCATGAGGACCACCACGATTCTCTTGGTGGTGCGAGCCACCAGGTACTGCGGGCAACCAAGTAGAAGGTGCGCAGGTGGGAGGTGGCTGCTGGCCAGAGGCTGCGCAGGCATGTAGGGCCACTGGGCCGGCGCGGCAAGCGCCACCCAGTTCCAGCTGCGCCCGGGAACGCATGCCACACTGCCGCCATTCACTTTGCCGCCAACGCAGCCGCTGTGGCTCGCGGTTTCCACCAGCTCGCTTGTCAACCACTTGGTTTCAGTGGAGCAGGGAGCCCCCACCTTCCACAGAGCCTCCTGGTTGGGGTTGAGCTTCAGAGAGGTGCGGTCCCGCCCCTCGCCCTCCATGATGCGGTCGTAAGCGTACTGCAAGCAAGGACAACACGTACCAACACTAGGTAATGGAGCAAACAGATGGACTGTTGTGCAATCACAGTGCAGTGAGGCTGTGGCAACTGCTCGCGCCAGCTTTGTGCACTGCGATTGAGTGTGCGGCGCAGGGCGGTCACGACGGCCAGAGCACAGCAGCTGTGCTCGCCTGTCGCTCAGGCGGAGCGCAGCGGCTATACCTCGGCTATACAGCGGCTCTGCTCCAAGGTACAGCCCATTCCATTGGAGACACCCTGGGCTAATTAAGAGCAGCACAGAAGCTGCAGTGGGCAAGCTCACCGTGGGGCGGTCGTCGACGTTGTGGTTGAGATACTTGTGCATGCGAGAGCCCAGGAACAGGATGCACACATCGGCAGCCTGCAAAGGAGAGCGGGCAGAGGGGACGTGAGGACATTTGGATTTGTTGTTAAAGCTTGATCGACTGAAGGCATGGAAAGTAGGGAATGACGCATGCGTACGCCAGGGAACAGGATTGCACAAGGCGCCCGCATGCAGGGCGGTTGAGACGGGGCAAACTTTGAAGCTTGACGCGAGGCAGAGGGCGGGCGGGGGCAGGGAAGTGAAACCAACTGTTCAAGCATTCATCCAGCCCCACCCACCCACCTGGCACTGCTGCACATCGATCGCCACATTTGAAGCCGTGTAGCCGGTGGCGGCAGTGGCACTGTAGGTAACGCTGACACCCGGCAACGCCGCCTGCAGGGCCTGCCGCGGCGTCACGTTGTTGGCTGCAGGGATGGCCTGCGGTTGGCAGGGAAGCGGCAGGTGGAAAGCAACTTGCCGTAGGCGATCTGCCCCGTACCAGCAACCACAGTGGCACAGAGTTGCTGGTTACCTTGCCTACATGCGCTAGCAGCCTGCTTTCTGTCGTTTTCACTTGAAGCGCGCAGAGCAGCTGCCCAGCTGGTACACCCTGCTGTGCATTGCCGGCCCTCACAGAAGACGCTCAACAGTTAGGAAAGGTAAACGCGCCACTCACATAGTAGCTGCCCAGCTGGTAAACTCCGTTGTCGGCCCAGGGCCCCACCAAATGCACTCGGCGCAGGGAGGTGCGCGCCAGCGGCAGCGCACTCTGGCGCAACCGGGGGATGTCGAACGGCGGGATGGTGGGGGCACAGAGACAGAGGGCACGAGCCCGCTGCAGCGCATGTGGCACAAGCTGGAGCGCCGGGCAGATGCCCAAAGGGTGGTTTGCGGCAATGCCTGCATGGCTGGCAGGCAGGACAGCCCCCAACTGCTGCACGCTGTTGCAACCAAGCCCACCCTGCCTGCCGCCCCAGGCACCTGCGTGTTCTTCAGCAGCACGATGCTCTCCTGCACGATCTTTCGGGCGGTGGCCAGGTGGTTGGCGGAGCCAATGATCCACCTGCGCCAGGCAGGGCCTCAGATGGCAGCTAGATACCCCACCACTGAGGGTATGCCAACACTGCTACCGGCAGCAGGCAACAGCACAGCTGCCGCACTCACACTCAGCTGTAAACCCTGTCACTGAGCGCACCCCAGCAAGCAGCTGCACAGGCTCTGCACTCGCCCACAACCGCCCACACACCAAGGAATGAAGCTGAATGGCTGGGCTCGGGGAGGGTCAAAGTGTCCCAGCCTGCATGTGAAGCGGCACAGACGGAAGGGTCGATGGGAATGAGCGGATGAGAGCAGCGCCAGCCGCTTCGCAGCCTTCCTGCCAACTCTTGAAGATACCATCCGGCCAAATCAGGCACCCAAACCCCTCCCGCCTCGAGGCGGTGAGCTCACCGCATGCGCACGCGCAGGATTCGACGGGCCGCCTCCCTGACCTCTGCCGCCGTGACGTCGTAGAGGTTCAGGCTGCTCCATTTCTGGGGCCAGCCGTGGGTGACACAGCGCTGGTTTTAGAGAGGCGGCAGTGGCAGCAGGCAGCATGCCACAGCCAGTCACATGGCATGGCAGCAGCTGCTCTGAAGTGCCCGCTGCCCACCTTGCAGGCCTGGTCGGAGCCGGCCCGAAGCGCCTGAGCGCTGATCGAGCGCAAGTCGCCGTACCCCATGCCCTCAGGGGCAGGCTTGGCATAGCCCTCCAGGGCTGCAAGGGGGGCAGTGGGACTGTGTGGCTGGTCAGCGGTGGCGGGCGGCACCGTGCAGAGCGGCATGAGGCTGCAAGTCTCCTCACCACCCAGACTGCAGAGTGACAGACGGCCCAGGTAAACGCTGCCAGAAACAGGCTGGCAAACAGTGCGGCCACAGCTCAGCTGCAGACCACCACCAGAGACGCCCGCCATACCCCCAAACAGCCAAAAGGCATGGTGCTGCAGCCAGCAGCTCACCATCGCAGTCGGTGGCAACAAAGCCCTTGAAGCCCAGCTTCTGGCGCAGCGTCGTGGTGAGCAGCGTCTTGGACAGGCACGCCGGCTCGTTGTTGACCTTGTTGTAGCTGCGAGCAGCGGCAGGCGATGGGCACAACAGCAGGCTGGGGAAGGGTGCCCAGGCCGCAACCAACGGCAGGCAGCAGGTTGGTTGCATGTCACCCTGTGCACCCACATGCATCGGCCCAAGGCAGCGCATGTGCCCCCAGCCCGCCCCGCTTGCCTGCACATGATGGCTGCTGCGCCAGCCCGCACGCAGCTCTCAAACGGCAGCCAGTACGTGTCTCGCAGGTCACGGGGGTCGATCAACGCATTCAGGTTATCTGCAGCGGGCAATGCAGGGCGGGTGAGCAGGTGCAGCCTGGGGTGAGAGAGCAATTGTTGTTGCGGCGAGGGTGCCTAGCCTCATCGCGTGCCGACAAGGCAGATGCACACACACTCCAAGCCGCCGCCGCCAACCAGCCGCTGATTCCCACTCACAGCGTGTGATACCGTACCAGTTCTGCGGGCAGGAGGGGCAGCACACGACACTCAGCAGGCTGCTGTGCAGCGCTCTCATGCGGCATCACGCAGCACAGCGCTTTGTCACCAACCCAGCAAACTTCCGCTTCGTGGCATGTGTTTTGTCTTACCTCCAAGTCATTGCCGATGAGATGCTGCAGGCAGGGGAGGGGTGTCATCAAGCTGCAGATCACATGTGCTGTGTGCTTCGCCAGCAAGGGATTGCAAGCGTGTCCACGGTTCGTGCTGGCACCGTCACCCGTGCCACCCTCCCCGCTTGCCTTGCACGTGGCGGAGACTTTGAGGGGCGTGGATGCGCCCTGCGCGCTCCACCCGCCCTGCAGCCCCTGAATGAACATGTTGGCCATGTTGGAGGCCACCTGCAAGACATAAGTGACCCCAGGTAACAGACTTTGGGGGAGGGTTGCTTGCTCGGGCAACCGCTGAGCCGCGCACTGCCTGTGCAGCAAGCTGTGGCAGGAGGAGCGCCGGGTGCCGGGACTCCGCCGGAAGGAGCGTGCCAGCCCCAGCTGCGGGGCGGTCAAGTGGCACGTGGGATGGGGAGAGTGGCCGAAAATTGGATAATTATGTCACCAACCTTGGGATCCTCTGAGTACACTTCAGCAGTCCGCCCCCACCGCGGGTCGCTGCACAGGAGCGCAGCAGGAGCAGGCAGGGCCCTGTTGAGGAGACCATCCTCAGCCATGAACTGGAGCAGCCATAGAAAGCACAGCATCCACAGCAGGCAGCAGCAGGGTAAGCCATGCGTGCGAGCCGCGGCAGCAGCGGCAGCAGCGACAAGGGCGCGTGTGGTGCCTCACGCACCGTGAAATGGCTGGGTGGGGGCCGTAGCAGTGTGTGAAGGAGGGGCCGCGGCCGTAGTACATTTCCCGGTTGCTGAACGCGCGCATCGCATCTCCAATCTCCAGCGCAGCCTGCACACGTGCCACGCCCCTTGCCTCAGGAATGTAAGGGCATGCCCATCCGCATGCTGCACAGTGCAGCGGCTGCTGTCGCAGTGCATGTGCACGGCTGGAGCGACCGCTGCCACACAGAAGGTGAACAGCTGGAGCGGGGCAGCCCACTGACCTGCCACACCAGCGCATCATCAAACGTTGCGCCCCAGGCTATCGGCATCGCATACATCACGCTCTCTCCCTTGTCGCCGACCATGCCGTGCAGGCACTCGCGCTGCGGGCCAGGCAGGGCAGGCAGGGCAGGCGGCTGAGAGCGGCAGTGGCGGACCAGAGGCGGGAGCGCTCAGCGAGGCTCAGGCTAGCCAAAGTGTCCGATTGCAGAAGTGGGTCAAAAGTCAGGAGCCTTGAGCTGCCAAACCAGCACTGATCCATCAGTAAGGACCACCAACAGCCACTTCAGTGTTTCCCTGGTGCCAGAGCCGCACATCGCTCAGCCATAACTGAACTGCAAGCCTGGCCCGTTTCTGCCTCTTTTCGAGCGCACGCAACGCCCTTGCCTGATACTTGAAGGCGGAGACGCCCAGGGAGGGGATGGCGCCGGCATCTGTGGACTCCATCTGCACCTTCATCTGTGCCAGCGTCATGCTGGTGAGCAGCGCCTCCACGCGTTGATCCACCGTCTTGCTGGTGTCGAACCAGGGCTGCCGCTGCAGGAGGCGTCGGCCCGGGTGGTTGGCGGCGCCGGCGGCGCCGGCCGACGACCCTGCGGCCAGAGCCCGGCGCGCGCGCAATTGAGACTCAGCACGCGATTGTGAGGCGCGGGGTGCCGACAAAAGGCGGGGCGGAGGCGGGGGGCAAGCTTGCCAGCCGGCGGCACCCCCTGCCGAGCTGGGGCGCACCTGCAGCGCTGCTCGTGATGAAAGTTGAGAGAAGGCATATCGCCAGGGCCCGAGCGAGGCGCCCGCTCGTCGCCATGGCCGACCTGTGTTCACGAACGGCCGCCAAAGCGAGCTGAACCCGCGTCAGCTGTGCTTCAAATCGCACCAGAAGAGCTTGAAAGCGAGCAAGAAATGTGGCGCCGCCGTGCCGAGGGCATACACCAGCGGTGGCATGGCGGCGGTGGTGCACCCCCCGCCGCTGCCAACACGGCGTGCAGTGAACAAGCCCGCACGAGCTGCTGGTGCACACTTGCGCCACAACTCATTGCTTGCACAATCTGCCCTGTCGCCGGCATTGATTGTTGCAGGAGCAGGGGCGCCCAGCCGCTGCCCAGCCCTTGGCCGCTGGCATGCAACGGCCAGCGGCATCTGGATCCTCTCTGCTGCAGCTGAGGGGGAGAGGTTACCGCACAGTGTGTGAGATGCGCTTCGCAGTCTAAGTCGGCAAAGAATTCAGAGAACAAATAGAAGGAATGAAAGGACACAGGTGGGGGGACGGCCTCGATTGACGTGTGGTGAACGCGGGGGGGCGCAAGCGAATGGCGTGATCGGTGCACAACAACTGTAACTATGGCAAGCGACTAGCTGGGGCCGCGGTGGCACAGGCATGAGAGGAATGATCGAGGGGGGCTGCAGAGCGCTACGAAGTGACAGCGACGTTGTACGAAGAAAGAATGGTTGACAAAAGAGTGTGACAGGGGGCCTGGCGTGAGGCACAGGGCTGGGGGAACACATCGACAGTGACAGGGGGTGACGGGTGTGCGGCAAGTGAAAGGTCAGTGAGCACGGCTGGCAGTGTAGAGATTGCAATTAAAATGTACAGTGGTTCTTTGCGAATGAAAAAGAGAGGTTTCAGGCCAGCGCCAGGGCTGGCTGCTGCGCCTGGCTGGCCGCCGAATGGAGGCAGCCCCAGGCCTGGGCACCCCAGAGGGCCAGACCCACCGGCAGCGCTCCAAAGTGCAGCGCGGACAGCAGGCGCTCAGCACCCACGTCGGCAGCCACGTCAGCCAGCTGCATGAACACGGCATCTGGCCGCGACGGCTGCAGCAGCGCCTGGAAGGGGCAGGCGTTGATGGCAAAGCCGCACACCAGCAGCCGCCGTGCGTGGGAGGGCAAATCAAGCTCAGGGTCTGCTGTGGAGGCAGGTGCCTGCAGCAGGAGTGGGTGGGCGGCAGCAAAGGCCGGGTCAGCATGGACTGCACTTGCAAGGGGCGAGGCATGCTGGCAGGGGCGGCGCGGGCGGCGCAGGCGGCGGGAAGCGTGCACGGGCGCGCAAGGAATCTAATGCCCTGCTCTGGGCCCGTACTTGCGGCTCGCACCTGGGCAGGGGTGTCCTGGGCGGGCAGTGCCGGGGCTGGGGTGCCGTCGCTGATGGAGACATGCGGGCTGATGGGCTTGAGCGGCAGCGGCATGTGCAGCTCAAACTCGCGAGCGGCACTGCGCTCCAGGGTGCCGGCGGCACGTGGAGACTGGGGCAGCGCAGCCTGCGCTGCGGAGCTGAGGCTGTGCGGCAGGGCGGCCACGTCGGCCACATCATCCACTGAGGCCATCAGGCTGACTCCGGCGGCCCCAAAGCGGAGGGCGCCGGACAGGAGCTCGCGGCGGCTGGGCCGCGGAGCAGTCGTGGCTGGTGGCGCGGCGGCGGCGGCGGCGGCGGCCTGGCGGAATCGCCGCCTGCGGGGCGCTGCAACACGTTGAGGCTGCACCAGGGGAGCGGCATCTGGCGCGCGGGCGGCTGCGGACGTGCGGCAGGCCGCGGCGTGGGCTCGCAGTGCTAGTGGTGCGCTCATGTGTGCTTGAGGCTCTGTATATTGATGGTGGACTGGTTGCAGGGGAGGAGCGAGTGGGAAGCGGTATGAATAGTGCAGATGCCCGCGCCCGAGAGGTTTGTGCTTGCGGCCCCCGGTCGGCGGCTGCGGACGCCCGCGCTTTTCCGATCCGGGCTGCCTGCAGGCGCATCAAACCTTTATAGGTAATATTCCAGGGGTGGCTTGCCCAGCGGACGCTTGCTGCGGCGGGGCTGCCGACGATACCGTCCGCCGCCGCCGCTCGCTTGGGCCGCTCGCCAGAGGGCGCATTAAGCCGCGCTGCCCTTCTGCTGCTCCCCAATGTTTGCAGCATGCTTTGCACCATGATACAATGAGAGTTGGAAGGAAAGTTGCAGGGATGCGCCCCTCCGGCTGGCCTGGTAGCTCCCGTGCGACCCCGCCGCTCCGCCGGCGGCCCACCGGGTGATTTGGGACCGCACCTTCAGCTGCATATGCATACATCATGACCCCCAAACTACACACATGCATGCCTGATGCGGAGCCCTTGTTTCTAGCGGTTGTGAGCCACCACAGGCCCCGCCCGCCCTGGGCAGGCGGCGCCCTGCCCCAGCGGCCGCAGCATGCGACAATGCAACTTGAATTGACAGGGCGCTGCGCCCCGCCGGACACCTCCGATCGCCTGCACAGCAGCCATGCCTTCGGACAGCGACATGAGCAGCCAGCAGGGGGGCGCCAGCAGCGGAGAGGAGTATGAGGCGACGAGCAGCGAGGCCCCCTCGTCGTCATCCTCCTCCGGGGAGGAGTATGATGTTGGAGGAGCGGCCGCGCGCCAGGGGCCCCGTGCGTGGGCCCGGCAGCGCCTCGGCGGCAGCTGCCGCCGCTCGACGCCCTGCCGCCGCAGCCCCGCCGGCCAAGCGGCCGCGGGCGGGGCCGCAGCCCAAGCTGACCGACCTGCTGAAGAGCGCGTCCAAGGAGCAGCTGATGTCGCTCGTGGTGCACCTGAACGACGATGCGGGCGGGGAGCTGGAGGGCCGCATCGCCGCCCTGCTGCCGCCGCCCGACCTGTCGGTGAGTGACGGGCGGGTAGTGGGCATGTGTCGCTTGTGATGTGCTGAAAACGTGTAAATAGCAGGGGTGGTGCAACCATGTTATCATGTGTGGCTGCTGTCATGATGCATGCAGCACAGCTTGAGGTGGTCGGCCGCATTGTTCAGCACAGCAAGCGCCGCCTCTTCTGCACCTCGCTCCTTACGGTATGCCCTTGCACAGCGCCTGTGCGGCCTACTTCAGCCTACTTCACGCCACACCCACAGGGCCCCACCTGCCAATGCCAGCTGCCCTGTGAACCCGATCGCGCTCAACCCAATCGGTGCGCAGGGCGTCAAGGCGTCCATTCAGGAGCTGGAGCGCAAGATGAACAAGGCCTTCCCGCACGCCAAGTGGGGCACCAAGTGAGTGCGCCTGGGATGTGCAACAAGGAGACAAATGTGGGGCACCAAGTGTGAGTGCGCTGGCGGGCGTTTAGTGTGATGGCACGGCGGCTCCTTGTGAGGGCTGCAGCTGCAACTGCTCAAGAAGGAACTGGGTGCATGGGTGCATGGCACTCGGGAGGTGGGGCAATGCCGCCCCGCTGCACTTGGGTGCTGCCAATGCGCGCCCCTGCGGAGCCACCCGCCTGTTCGTTGCAGTTGCAATAGTCGTCAGCTTGCGCACAGCCTGCCCCTCCCTGCCCGTCCCGTCTGCCCTGCCTCCTCTAAGACCTCCCTCCTGCCTCCGCCTCCTTACCTCCGTTCCACAGCCGCGACAACTATGCATACAAGCGGGTGGGGCCGCCGCTGCGGGTGAGTGCAAATGCGGTGGCGGGGCAATGGGCGGCCAGTCGGGTGGGGTTTGTAGGAATGGCAGACCTTAGCCATGCCACAAAGCACTCTTGTCCTTTGCTTCGGTTTGCTGCCCAGGAAGCCATCTGTGTGTGTTCCTGCCTCCCCGCGCCCCGCGGCCTGCAAGCGGCCCTGCTGGAGCACAACCACTTTTAGCGGCATCTGACTCCGCGCCTCCTCTCTCCCTTCCCGCTCTGCACAGGACCTGAAGGCGGCGCTGCTGGAGCACGGCCGCCTGTTGGCAGAGTGCAAGCGCTTTGGCGCGCTGCTTGACTACTGCCTGTTTGCGCTGAGCGTGACAGACCGCATGCCGCACTGGGACGCGGACGCACACAACAAGGTGGGGAGGCCGCAGGCATGGAGCTGACATGAATGGCTGTGTGGCACTGGCCTCACAGCATGCTGGGCTGAAGCATGCATGCGGGGTGAACCGTGCGTGCCGCCACACCAAACAGGATGCCTCAAGGGGCCAGCGTTGCCTTCCTTCTCCTGCCTGCAGCCCAAGCAGCAGGCTGCCAAGGCGCTGGAAGGCCTGCTGCTCAAGGCGCTCAAGGGCGCGGCGCCCACTGCAGACCGGCGGGCAGAGGTGCTGCAGCAGATGGAGCGGCTGGCGCTCCCGCTGCAGGCGGCACGCGCGGCCCTGGGTGCTGCCTGATGCGGCATGGGCAGTCGCCAACATGTACAACAAACCAAGTGTAAAGTAGTAGACAAGAGCATGTTTGAACCACTGGCATGCCCACCAGCTGCGTTTGCTGCAGCAGTGCAACGGCCAATCCATTCAAGCACCCGCTGGCGCTGCTGCCGTCGCCATCAGCAGGCGGAAGGTGTTGAGCTGCCCGGGGTGCTGATACGATTCCTTTTGAAAGTCTGCCACAGCGTGCGCCTCTGCACCCACAAAACCCGCATCTGCAGAGGCAGGGGCGCAGAAAGGGCGGCTGGGTTTGCATGCAGCAGCTGCCCAGAGGCATGCTTGTACTGCAGCGGGCAGCCAAGGCAGATGGGTCAGGCGGAGGGCAGTGCGAGCTCCCGAGGGCGCTGCATGCCGCTGATCCAACCGCACCTTGCAGCAGCTGCATCATCTCCTCTGGGGCAAAGCCGCCCACATGGCACACACTGCCGCCGTGGTCCGGCTTGTGGAACCTGCAGCAGCAAGAACAGGAGAACAGGGTGGGCGCAGGAGGAAGGGCCCGTTCACATGATACCGCTCAGGCGCGGGTTCTCAGCAGTCGGTTTGGCGGCTGCGGCTGTGCATCAACAGAACGTAATGGCACAGCCTGCTGCAAGCTTGCTTGACATTCTCCCGCCTCACCCTGGCCTTCTCCATCCCTCAACCGCTACTCACTTGTCTGACCCCGGCTCTTTGAGCAGGTCGAACACCGCAACCCTGCCGCCAGGCTTGAGCAGGCCTCGCAGCATGCGCAGCGTTCCTGTGCAATGGGTGAGAGGGTAGCCGGGCAGGTTGGACGGCAGGCCATCGCTTTGCTGCGTGCATGCCTGTATCTCCACCTGCTCCAGCTGCGGATCCAACTTCAAAGCAGCAAGGCGGCAGTAGGGTCATCAGCACTACTCTACGTGCACCCACCCACCCGCAACATCTGCAATGTGGTGGAAGGTCATGTGCGACAGTGCCAGGTCGTAGGCCCGTGGCAGCCGCTGCTGCTCTCCTCCGCTCGCCCCAGCTGCCTCCAGGGCCCCTGGCAGCTCCCCCAGCAGGCAGTGCAGCTTGCGGTCGGGCCGGGCGGCGATCTTGCGGCGGAACACGCCCGCCATGCCTGCGGTGGCGGCAGGGGACAGCGAGCTGCGCAGTAATACACTGCATGGCATGGCTGATGGCGCGTTGTGTTACCGTTTGCAGAGCTAAGCGAGAATACACCGCAGTGGCAGCGCACCGCCACAGCTGGTCCACAATGCAGGGGTGGCTCAGCCGCTCCCTTCCCACCCAGGCTGGTGTCCACCCCTACAAACAGGTCCAGGTGGTCTGCAAGCTTCTCTGCCAGCAATCCAGTGCCGCTGCCGAGCTCCAGCACCGCTGCACCTGGCGGCAGCAGGCCGCCCCGCAGCAGCGCCTGCAGGGTGGCGGTGGCAGGGCGGCGGTGGCGGTGGGGGCGGCTGGCAGGCATCGGCAGCCCCATCGGAGCGCCGGATCACCGGCGGAACCTAACATCAGTAGACTCACCTCGGCGGCGGCGGTCGTGAGGCGCTGGAAGAGCGGGTTGGCATCCCAGCTCTCCGCTTTGGCGTCGAACACTCCCTGCGGCGCCTCAGACATAGTGGAGAGAATATGGAAAAGTCTAGGGTAGGTCCATACTGCAGTGCAGGTCCTTCTGGCCTGTGCCGCAGCGGCGCCGCTGGGCGCGCTTTGGCGGCAGTGCAGTGGGATGGCAGCAGCGTGAGGACGCGGCACGCCATCCCAGCCCGTTCAACCAGCTTCTGCTCATGTTCAACGCAGATGCGCAGCACGATCGGGCAGCGTCAGCTCCGCTGAATGCCACACTCGGTGCATGGAGCAGCAGCTGCCGCCAACTTACACTCTGTCGCCAATTCCCGCAGATGTAGGCTACCCGGCATAGCTGTTGCAGTTTGTGATGCTTCACTATCTGTACCACGCGATCAAGCAGCCAACAGGCCCAGAGAAACCCACGGGGCCGGCCCCTGCCGCCTGCGCCGCCGCCAGCATGCCTCAATCGGGCGCACGCTGCCAAGTCCGCCGTGCTGCATGCATGCTTGCACAGGGGTGCAAGCGGCCCGCAAGCGCTCATCCCCTCTCCGTGCCTGGAACAGCCTCGCACACCACCCACAAGGCCGGCACGCTCGGTCGCGAGTGGGGCTGCGAAGCGCGCCCTGCGACCGGATGGGCAGGCCCTCCGGCGCTCGCGCTTGACCTCTAGTGCCCGTAGCTGCGCGGACCAGCGCGGCAGCCTTCTCAACGCCCGCAGCCCAGGCAAGCTTGCCGCTCAGGCTCAAGCCTGCGCTGCGCGCTCTCTGACTGCTTTCCCCGGCTTGATTTCGGGCGAACAAGGTTTTCCCATGCAGAACTCGGCGCCTCACGGCGGTGCCCGCGAACATGAGGAGGCTGGCGCGCGGTGGCGGCGGCGGTCTCGCCCATCGCTGCTGCCTTGTGCTGGCGTGCCTGGCGTGCGCTGTTCAAGCTGCGTCGCTCCCGGTGCGGCATGCTGCGTTGTGGTTGGTGGACCGTCTGGGGGAGCAGGCATAACGTGCATGCTAACGCTCGCTGCCACCCGCCTGCCCCGCGTGCGCAGGGCGAGGCGCTGCCCTTCAACGCCACCGCCGGCCATTCCACGGCTCACGGCCGCCGGCTGCTGGCATGCAATATGGCGATCTACTTCAAGAACAACTGCCAGCTGCCTATCGAGTTTGCGATCCGAGGGCGGCTGCAGAGTAACGTGGACTCGGACCATTGCAGGGACGGTGCCGTCAGCGCGGGCCAGTGGTGCAGCCGGGCGTGGTTCACAATGGCGCCCGGAGAAGAGGCGTATCCGCTGCGCACAGACAACACCGTTTTCTACTACTGGGCATCTGCACGCGACGACAAGGGCCGGATGGTGTATTGGACAGGCGATGCAGACAATGGAGACACTAACTATTACGACACGTCGTCCGGCAGTCCGTGCTCGAAGGGGAGCAGCTCAACATGCCGGCTCTTCAAAAGGGTGCGCCCCCTGTGGCATAGGATTGCAACTGGAACTGGCAACAACCTTCTGCAACGCGCGGCACTGGTTGTTCTTTTCCTGACAGTGTCTGAGAGCTGTATGTGGCTGCCTTGCACTGCAGGTGGAGATCAGCAAGTGCTCCAACAGGTACACACACACGCTGTCATGCACGAGCTATACGGCATGCAGCATCTCCAACTGCCAAACCTATGACAGCAGATCATCTTCTTGTGTATGCGAAACATGCGCCCCTGGATATTCAGGCAGCCAGTGCAGCCGGGTAAGGTGCATGCCGTTGTTTTCATGTTGTTCTCTGCTTCGCTTGAAGGCGTACGTGCATCTTTTACTCTACTCCACACAGTTACCGACTTAACCACTGTTGTGCCGCCGCGTTGCAGTGCTCCGATTCAAGCTGCGAGAGCTACGAGAGCGAATGCTACTGCAGCGCATGTGTACCGGGCTACAGAGTCAGCAGCGGCAGCTGCGACGCGGTGAGGAAGGTTGGGCGCTTGTTGGCTGTGAACATGCCGGAATGATTGGTGTACTGGCCAATAGATTGATCGCCCTTGAATGAGACCCTGCATGTGTCCCTGTTGCCCTGCAGTGCGGAGTGAGCAACTGCCAGCTGTACTCCTCCAGCAGCGAATGTTACTGCGAGCGGTGTAGCACCGGGTGGCAGGCTGATGGCTCAGGCGGCTGCCAAGCCATTCCCAGCCCCTCGCCTTCTCCATCCCCCTCCCCCTCGCCCTCGCCTTCTCCATCCCCTCCACCACCAGCAAACTCTCCCCCGCCTCCCCTCTCCCCCCCAC